>JAOEGS010014504.1:0-138100 GCA_025447755.1 Corythornis vintsioides
GGCAGGAGAACCTCTCTCCACCTACTAGCCACACCCCTTTTAATACACCCCAGAATGGCATTGGCCCTCTTGGCCACAGAGCACATTGCTGGCTCATGCTCAGCCTCCCATCAACTAGGACCCCCAGATCCTTTTCCCCTTCACTGTCCTCCAACAGCTAAGTCCCTAACCTATCCTGATACCTGGGGTTGTTCTTTCCCAGGTGGCGAACTCTGCACTTGCCCTCGTTGAATGTCATTAAATTTCTACCTGCTTTGCTGGAGAGACTGTGATAGAGTGAGATGAAGATTTGTCATAAATATGAAGCAAATACGGAGTGTTTTTATTAAAATGTTTTACTGGGTTTGAGGATTTTTTTTCAGTTCCCCAATGAGATTCTTCGAAGAATGTGGAGTTTATATTTTGTTGAGAAAAAATTGCTGCTGTAATCACTAGAAATGTTAAACAGTCTTTGGCTCTGATTATATCAATAAGTAAAGAGGAGGCTTGAGGGTGGTCTTAAGCTTGTTAGGCCACATACTCCTCTTCATTTCCATTTCCATTTGCATTGGAGGCTATGGACTGAGATAAAGTCCTCACATAATGCTTCAGAACAGTCGAGTTCTGGACACCTACTGCTAAAACAAGAGTTAATTCCAGAACACCATTCATAGCCACTCACAGCGTGAGAATAAAACTGTGCTCAACAGTTTTCCCCAGCTTTCAGCTCTAAGGCTGGCATGGCACAGACTTGGTGGTTGATGCTTGATCCTTCATCACTGTTGCTTGACTTGCTAGTACCTGATAACTCTTGTCTTGAGAGTGGGCTCAAACTTATGACAGGGTGACAGTGTAAATAGATGTGCTACATTTTTTCCCTGAAAATCTGAGTAAGGAGAAGCTTGTTGCTTGGCAGCCCAGAGAACGTTCCAAGACCAAATTGCCAGCTTGTAAAGAGAAAAGCAGACAGATTATGACAAACTTGGTTGAAACAATGGGAGTAAAAAAAAAAAAAAACAAACAAAAAACTAGAAAGAAAGAAAAGTACAGTTCAGTCCCCAGAACATTTTTCCTTTTATTGATGGGTGGAAGGGCAGATGCCTGTGTGCAGCTCCAGATGTGTGTGTACAGTGCTGAAACTCAAATTTCACATATCAGAGGGCAACTTCATTCTGAATTGTCATGAGAAACTGGATATTCAATTTATTCTAGACAATGGCATCTTCTAAAAAGCACCATGACAGACCTCTGAAAACAGACAGACACAACAGACAACTATGTGGTTGATAAATGAAGCAAAGGTTTCACATTTGGCCCTAGCAAGTACATGGACTTATGAAACACACCTAATATCCTTGCTCTTAAAAGCATCTGTTACCAGCCACTGTTGTATGTTTTTTTGCAAACAAGGATTGTAGTGTTTCAGTTTCACTAAGATGTTTTTGTTACAAAACAAATATGTGTGCAGGTGCATCCTAAACCAAATGGCTTAGATGCCATTAGTGGGGCTGGCTTTCATTTATGAAACATAAAAAAGAGCCAAAATAGATGCTTCACTGTGAAGGATTTATTCATTATTGCAACTGTGGCCGTGCTGAAATCAAAAAGGTGGCAAATAAAATGTACACAGATTGTGCAAGGGAAAATTTAATCTCAAAAGAAGAGAGATGGCACCTAGCAAATATTGCTATGGAAAGGTAAACTCTGAGCATCTGCTGCACACTAGACACTTCCTCACTCAAAATGGAAGATTGTCTTAATGACTTACAGCTTGCAGGCTTCTTACTTAATAGAGCCTTGACTGGGACTCTCTGGGTTAAACCATTTAAAACAATCCTGTTGTCATGAAATAGCTCCTACAGCCAGTATCATAAAAATCTCTGCAAACACAAAAGCATCTTTCATATGTACTAAATACAAACTGCAATTGAAAAAGCTGTCAGATGAAATCCTTCTATCCTCAGAAGGATTTGAGACATTGAATGGCTTGTGCAGTTTGTGTTTGTGCTCCAGAACAGCTCAGAATGGCTCAGCACTTCTAACCAGCTAGTCAAGGAGCCCAGCAGTTTTGCAGGGATGTACACATCACTTATAGCAGGTACTCAGTGGCAAAGAGATAAATAGTTTTTGAAAGATCTGATTACTGAACGGTTCCCTTTGATTGGCCATGTGCTTTCTCCATGGATGGATTCATTGGATGTGCAACAATAATTGAGTTTTGTCCCATGGGTGAAGTCCATTTGGCGACTTAAGTGCAGTCACTTGTCAGGATGCATTTTTCCACAGAAGTACATTTTTCAAGTTTGCATGTCTTTTGTCAATACCTCTGCTCTCCCAGGGACACCCTGTCAACTTCCTACACTCCTGCATTTGACTGCTACTGGAAATCCGTCTGCTATGGTTCTCTGAAGTCTGTTTGATGGGAAAGGCTTTTTGACAACTCCTGCCTCTCCAGAGCTCTTGCCTCTTTGCTTTTGTTGTGGTTTTTTTGTTGTGCTTTGGGTTTTATTTAGATTTTTTTTCACCAATAACAGAACATTTTATTCAGGCTAGCAGCATTTATCTGCTCTTTTTCTGTTCCCATCTTCCAAAACAGCAAGTAGTTTCCAGCTGAGGGACTGTAATGAGCAAACACCTCGAAGCTTAAGGACTGCTAAAACCTCCTCTCTAAACTCAGCCCTCAGCCTTCATCCAAAGGTAAGCATTAAGTTCATGACACAGAGGGAGACAGTAAATAAAAGCCACACCAATCAGAATAAGAGAGGAACTGAAACTATTGCAAATTATTAAAGCAGTAGAACAGCTGGTACAAAATTAGCCAGACCACTGCATTATGGTCTTGTGCAACACTCGTTTTACTGAGTGGTAACTGCGTGAGAGGCAAAATTTTACATCTGTCTGGAAATTATTCCAGAAGGAGGAGACAGACAGATGGAAATGAGCACCACTTTGTTTCCAAAGCCTCAAAATCAGAAAGAGTAGATGGTAGCTCTCACTTTCTTTGTCAGGACCTAAGAATTGAAGGTCCCAGACACAGTAAATTCAATACCAAAGTGAAGAACCTCACAGAGTACTTTGGATTTGGAGATGATCAATCTGTTTAATTCACTGTCTTTTACCTGATGGTGGTCAGAACCAAACAATCCTGAGAAAGAAACTGTAGTAAATGACTGTGTATAAGGTTACCCAGTGCTGCAAGAAAATATCCACTTATATCCCAGTGGATCAAATTTGGTTCTTGTAGACAGGACCAGAAATATATGCAGATAATTTATGGCTTTATGGCTTTTTTTTCCTGTTGACATTCCTCTCAATTTGACAATAGGCCTCCTCAGTTTCACCTTGAAATTTTGATTTTGCTCTTTAAACTTTCCTTTTAATTAATTAAAACCTCAGTAACTTTTATGCTGATGATAGTGCTTGCAGTTTACTTTTGTAAAACACTAATAATCAGCAGCAGATATTGAAGCCTTGTTTCTGTAAATCAGTATGAACCAAAACAACCACATTCCATGCAAGCAACTGAAACAGAAAAGAAAATGAGAGAAACATGGAAGTAAATGTAACTAAAGCTTCATTTCCTCCACCTAACAGAAGTTGCTCAGGTGAGAACCCTTCATTACAGGACTTGAATTTGCACTGCTTTCCTGTTGATGCATATAAGTTACTACATGAACCAATAAAGAAACTCATTAAACTGCTTTTAAAAATTATCTGAATGTAGAAAAATTATCAGCAATTTCTTCCATTCTTTTATTTGGAGCATGATTGAATTAAAAATCATGGTGAAGAAGAGAAAAACAAGTGCTGCATGTTAAAGCATTGCCTCCCACTTGGGGATAGAAAGCCAGTTGCTCTGACTAAAACTGGCTGGGTAATTCCAGGCTGGAGAGTCCCAGCCTGCCAGTCTATGAAGATGTCTCCATCTACTGTGTCTCAATCCAAGTCCAGCTAAACATTCTGAAAAAGGCATTGAAAGACCATCTTGTGAAGTGTTGCCATGAAAGTTTTCATTTCCAGACAAATAGAAATGAGACTAAGTTCTGCCTGTTCAAACACTACTTTTACCCTATTTGTTGTTTATTAGCTTGCATCCATGAAATTATGTATGTTTGACCTTTAAGAGCAAAAGTTGCAGTGATTTCCTTGACTATGTTTTACTGCCTTATTGAACAGGAGTGGGCACGGACCACAGCTTGAAAATTATTTTGAGTTGCCATTTCTTTCATCAGTTTAGGGGGATATTTAGTAGCATCAAAAAGGATGTGTCCCTACAACTCTGTCCTCTCTTTGTTCACAGCTGATGGAAAACCATAGCAGGGCTTTATCTTGTGGGGCATGTAAGACATTTGTGACACTAGTTGCTATGAGAATAGCCAGACCAAAGAGAAACGAGGCCTTCGGTGAGCCAGAAAGGAGACCTGTTTTGCTCGAGTTTAGGGTTTTGTGGTTGGATTCTTCTGTGTGTATGAATGAACAAACTCCCTTGGAAGCAGGAACACTGGTAGCAGTGCTCTCCGAGGGAATTCCTAGCTATCCAATCCAACTCCAATTTCTACCCCACTGTATGTTTACAGGGGTATTCATAGGGTGTCTCTTTCCCTACAGCTGTGCATTTGCACAAAACGTAACTTCATATCCCGAAGCCTGACACCCCTGTACTGAATTGGCCCAACAGGAATTGCAAGGGGACTGAGAGACACAAATACAGAGGTGGCAAGATCTCATAAGCTTTGTATCCTTAGGAAATCAGGCAAACAAGACCTTTCTGGCTTGGGATATGGCACAAAGCTAAGTGACTTGGACTACAGTCAAACTGACAACGTAACAAATGGGAACACTTACAGGCTGCAACCATCCCAAAGAATTCTGACCTCACTGGTTTGGCATTTGCTTCTCGTTCAGCCCTGTTCTGCTACCAGTTTTCTAACTCTGGCCACTGTCACAGGAATTTTGGAACTTGAAACCCAGACTGCTAACCAAGACAAACCTGTCAAGGGCTGACTGTTACAAAAAGCAGACAGTGGCCTGTCCTTTTCTCCTCCTCCTATATAGTTTAAATGCTATAGAGAGATGGATTGTTGTGAGTGGACGAAAGAACTTACTGGAACAGCTGCATATTAGCAAATAGAAGCAAAAATCCAGGCTCTGGATTCTTAGAATATGCTGGAGCTAAAACGAAACACTAAGGAATCTGTAGATGAGTTTCTGTGAGACAAATAAAAATCATGTGTGATTCATTTGAGAGAATTCTACTCTGAGGATCAGTTCTCAAATACAAACTCCTACATTTCCCTTGGAAAGTACAACAGCCACTTAAAGGAGGTGTCTAAGGACATGACAGAGATAGGTGTGAGATCAGCACACAATTCAGAGGGGGTTTCCGTCTATTTCACACTTGTAACAGCAGGAACATTTTAAAAACTATGGCTCCAAAGACTCCCCAAGAAAACAATGCCTGAGGGAAAGCTCAGAACATCTAATACCAGCCATTAGTTGGCAAACCCCAAACCCCAGATTTTCTGGAGCCATGTGCACACTCAGAACTGATAATGTGGGAGAAAATGAGAAACCAAAAAAATCCCAAGTAGCTCTGTAAAACATGGAACTAATGAAGACTGCTTCCCTGGAGATATTTGTCTCACGGTTGACTGGTTTGATAATTAAATGGCAATATATTGGCAGGGGGAATTCACCCTTTCTAGACATCAGGGAATCCACAACAAAGAGCAACACTGTGAATGCCTCAGGCACAGGAAAAGCCAGAATTTACTGCTTACTGGACAATGGAGAAGGCTGAGAAGAGAAGCTTGACCTTAAACGCTTTCCATTAAAGGCTGAGCTCAGCTTGCACTGCTTTTTCAGGAGCAGTAACAATCATTCTCTTTTACTCTGTCGTTTATTTTCAGGAAACTTGTAAGAATTTTGCATAAATTTGAGAACTAACCACCTCTGCTCATCTATGGGAAACGGTTCAACTGTTTCAAGAGGCTGTGAGGAAACAGAGTGAAATCCACAGAGTGGCCACAGAGCAGAATCGACCTTCATTTCTCCAGGCTAGAAAAGTAAGCAGCATTAGGGCTGACTGCAGACTGCTGTTACCATTCCATGCAGGCTCCCTGCGGGGACTCCTGCATCAAACAGCTCGTGACAGCTTGGCAGAAGCAGCTCCCTGACCGGCTGAGTTGTCCTCCAAGTTTCTGGCATAAGCCATCACCTCTGCCCAGCACTCCCAGTCTTCCACAAGCATAACATGAGCAGTTCTAGTCTTGGCCCTAAAGCTTAAAATAGGATCATTTAAACTTATTTTAAAAACTTTTAAGAAGTTTGTTACCTAGATCCCTTTACAGTGAATCAGACAGGTCCTGAACAGGCAAATGCTGTTGGTAGATAGGTGAACACCTTAATGGAGGACGAATGAGGGCACTGTTGGAAATAAAGCTTGAGCAGCATAGTGCTCACTGCTGGAATCAGTCAACTTTTCACTCCACACTTTTCAGCTGTGGTATTCACTGCCAATATTCCCTGCTACTACCTGCACTCTAAGATTCTCTCCTGATAGGAGTGTGATATGGGCTCAGGTGCTGAGCAGCGGAAGCTTTATGGGCAGTTTCACAACCATGAAAATAACTGGAGGATTTTACCATTTTCAATGGCAGAACCATTCTGTGGCAGAGCAGGAAGACAGTTTCTGAAACAGCCCACCTAGTGACCTGTCTGCATGCGATGTGTTTGAGTGCATGGGAGGTGTTACAGACACAGATCTGGAGAAGCTGCAATTGTTCAGAAAAGCCTGGGATGCTACCAGCCTACGGAGACCATCAGATCACTGCTACTTCTGCCCTATTGACTAATTCTTAGAAGAAACAGATTTTATGACATTCAGACTAGCTGCGTAAGTGGGTAAAAAGTGGAGCTTTCTGAAATCATGAAAACAAATGTTGCTTGACATGAAGATTTTGTCACAGTCTGTGCCACTGTCTCCCTCCCCTGCTGCAGTGTGATTTTCCTTGACATTCCTCTTTTCTTCCCCTACATTTTAATTGTAAATTAATCACTGAACTGGATGTCTCTCTACTATGTATTAATATGGTTGATATTAACAACAATATTGCTCTCCAGGCTTTTGGCATATGCAAGACTTTTTGTGCATCAAATGGTCCATATTAACTTCTGGAACAGCCAGGTGCAAAGTCTATTGCAGTGTTCAAATTAGTTCAGTTTCTCTAACAGCTTCTCCTGTAATTGATGGTTCAAATTCCAATAAAGTACAGTTCCTCTACATGATATATGTTACAACTACTACCTGTTATGCTGAATATTGCATTGCTTTGAAACTGCATTACCCTCTATCTACACCGATCAGATCTTTCTTTTAAAGGAACTACTTATGAACCAGAAAGTGTCTTCACATCATTCAGAAATTATACATATGCTCATGCACTTTATCAGTAGCTGACAGAATGGGGATAGTAAAATTACTGTCAGTCATGTTGCATTCAATCTCACATAAAGACCTGCTTTTTACTATACCTTAAAATTGACAATAAATGCCAGTGGTGTCTGCGTGCCCCATTACTGCAGCCAGACGTAGCTTGTAATGCTTAAAAGATACACCCCTTCATCTTAAACTGCTTTTAAATTCCACCTTCAATCTCTCTTTCTTCTACTTACACTGGTATTCTCCTATGCCTGCCTCTAAATTACTAATAATAATTAAATTATTCTCTTTTTCTGAAGTTTATGACTACTGTGGGTCTAATTTATTTTTTATATGAAAACAAAGATTGTAAAAAACACAAGCAAACATATCAACCAAATCCTGGTGGGTTATTGGCCCCTACTGTTTCAGTTCAAATGTTATCTCTGATGGGAAAATAGGGAGGAATAGGTGGATTTGACTCTGGGGGTATGTGCACCTTGAGGTGTTGCTAGAGTCTCGGCCCTGGAAACTGCTTCTTGCAGCCCATCTTAAGTTGGCAGGTCTGTTCCAGCACTCAGAACTCTGGGAGCTGCTTGCAGCTGCTCAAGGAAACCAGCACTAACAACAACATCCATTTCATTGTACCACAGCAGAATCTGGAGAACTTGCAGTTCATCAGAAATGTACTTAGAAAATTGATTTTGGTCCAATATGGACTAAAGCCAAAATTTAAAATAACATTTCAAGGAAATCAGAAAATTTGTGTTTCTGGAAGCTCCACTTATAAAACTTTATATTTAAACAGAGATTATAAAAGTAATTGTCTACTCCTGACAACCAGTGTCCTCAGTGTATTCACACACACACAAAAAAAAAGAAAAAATAAAAGAAAGGCAGATATGACAGAGCAAGAGTCCTCACCCAGCTTGCTTTGCCAGGTACTACAGTATGGAATTAAAGATCCCCCTCCTCCTAGTCCATGATGGAAAGGCACATGACAACATGCCTGACATCTGTGGAAACAGCAAAACTGGTGCTGAGTTCAATGAAACACCAAACACAGCCACTATAGATGTTGTGCTGCAGATTAAAATACCATCTCAGTATTCAGCAGCATTCAAAAAGGAAAAACTGTGTTGAGAACTCTAATGAATGGAACTGAGACAAGCCCCATAAATACCACCAAGCTGCTCCATGTCTGTTTTCACTCCTGCAGACAGTGCTGCTGCTGCACCTTCAGAGCCAGAAAGAGCACAGCAGGATTGGAAAGGTACAGCACAACTTCAAAACAAAGAGAAACCAAGTATGCATCTTGCTGTGCTTAGGCACAGTCAAGAAAACAAGGTAGAAAGAAATCTATAGATTTCTGAATTTGCAACTGACAAGGAAAGGAGCACCAGGGAATTGTAATGTACTAATTACCATAATATTTGAACTAGTAATGTTATTAAGCAGACAATTTAAAACACACAAAAGGAACTGTTTTTTTCTAGCAGTGGTTAAAACACTTAATTCATTGCCACAAGATGTTGTGTAAATTAATCTAAAAAGAATTCAAAAAACAATCAGTTAAATTCAGAAAACAACAGCCTACCCAGTGCTCCTAAAGAGAAAGCTGTAGCACCAATACCAAGGAACCAAGTCCCTAAATCACAGTAAACTGAAAATATGGAAGATCCATCCACATTCACCAGCTCTTAGAATCTTTACATTAACATCTAATGCTTACTGCTGTCAGAGAGAAAATGCTGGATTTGATGATCCATTTAGGATGTTCTTATATTCAAATAGACTGCACAGGGATGTTCAAGAGGCAGAAGCCACAAAAGTACCTGTGTAAAAAGATAGAAATCAATGTCAGATAATGGGCAGGTAATCAGCTGTTCAGCGTTAC
Organism: Corythornis vintsioides; assembly: GCA_025447755.1. Taxonomy (NCBI): domain Eukaryota; kingdom Metazoa; phylum Chordata; class Aves; order Coraciiformes; family Alcedinidae; genus Corythornis; species Corythornis vintsioides. The sequence continues at coordinate 9,297 of JAOEGS010014504.1, forward strand.
TGAATAGCTCAAGAACCACCAACTTTAAAAAGAGATGGCTGCTACTTGATCAATAAGTGCAGTTGGAACTGGCCTTTCCAATGCCTTTTTTTTTTTGCTTGCTCTGAGTAAACAATTTAAAGGAAATAGTTTACAGTTATAGGTTGCTTTGGGTACAAGTTTACAGGTGTATATAGCCTTTAGGCAAAACATGCTCATTTAGGGCACAAGCACACAAACAAGTACTATACATCAAAAATATATTATAGAGTAACTATAATACTCAGGCACTCTGTTTATGTCCTGTAATATGCAAAGAAATAGCCATCAGTTTGACTTCTTTTGAGAAGAAAAACCCCCCATCGTGACTGGTCATTTGGAACGTACATTAAAAGCAAGGTGCTTGAGAACAAAAATAAATGTGTGTAAAACTGACAATCCTGATTGTAACATCACTTTACTGACTTGGATTATAATTTACTTCACTGACTTCACTGTTTTCATTATAGCCAGGGAGTTGTGCTTCCTGTTCAATATCCTCCACATGCAATACTTGAAGATGGTCTTGCAATGCTTGTTGATAAGTATGTTAAAGCAGTTAATATTCCCCTGAGGTCACTTTAATGTAAATGATTGTTCTTTGGCTTCTTGTTATTTAACTTGGTACTTCTCAAGAAGTGGAGTCAAGGTTCCTATGCTGCTGTGCTCCCTTGGTGTACATGCTGCACCCTTTCATCTGCTTTCCTGTGATTTGTTTCTTGTAGAAATCCCAGTCTCAGTCTGCAGGAGGAATCTGGAAAGTGCACCTGCAATTCACTGCAGTCCGTATGCCATGATCAGAACCAGGCAGCCATAAAGACAGAATGCTGCTCTTAAACGAGCCCCTCGCAATAAAAATTGGGTATAAAACCATATTCTAGTCAGACAAGAGCTTTCCACCCGTGTGTTGTACTCTAACCAGCTTTGCACAGGCCTTTCTCTCTCCATGCCTCGACTGGCTTTGGGTCAAGTGGCTCAGCACATGCAAGAGGCTGCAGTGGTGTGAGGGTGGGTCAGAGCCGGGATATACCTGCCTCCCGTGACAATAAAGGCACAAAGCCTCAGTTCCACGGCACTGTCACAGCAGCTACAGAGCCCTCAGAACACTGTGCGCCCTGGCTGGCTCCCACCCTAGCTGCCTCCCGCCGGGGGAAGGCCGCAGAACTACAGCTTCCAGAAGGCCTCGCAGGGCCCTCACCGGAGACTAACGTTCCCAGCAGGCTCTGCGCCCGCCTGACTCGGCTCCCAGAAGGCCTTGCTGCGCGGCCCGCCCTCCCTCCCGGCGGGAAGACTACATCTCCCAGCAGGCCGCGCGGCGAGACGCTCTATTTCCGGGAGCGGCGCCGCTTCCCTCGCTGGGCAGACGCGGCTGCGAGCCGGAGCGGGCCTGGCTCGGCGGCGCGGCGGCGGCGGCTGCCCGGAGCGCGGCGAGCGGGGCCTCCTGGGGCCTGCGGAGGAGGGCAGCGAGTCCGGGGAGGTCTCCGGCCAGTCGGCGCCATGCTGAATATGTGGAAAGTACGGGAGCTGGTGGACAAAGCGTGAGTACGGCGGGGCGCGGGCGGGCGGGGCGGGGGGGCCGGGGCCGGCTTGGTCGTGGCCCCTCGGCCGGGCCCGTGCTTACCCCCCGCCCAACCTCACAACATGGCCGCTGCCCCTCCCCCTGCTGAGGTGGCTGCCTCACACCCACTCCCTGCCCAGCTGACCCCCCTTCCCCGCTTCCCCTCCTCGCCTTCCTCCCTGCTCCCTGAGTGACCGCCTGATACGGCCTCTTGCTCGTCCCCGCGGAACGCTTTTAGGCCTTCCCAGTGGCAGGGGCTGCTTTCCGAGTAGTCTGTGGCCTTTCCATTATGGCTGGCTGCTTTTCTGCTCTTCTTGAGTTTATCCGGCCCCTTCCAGCTCCTGGCGACCTGCAGTTCTTATTTGGGTACCCCTTTCTCTGCCAGAGTCCCGGGCTTGTGTGCCTGTTTTGGTACGTGAGCCCTTAAAATCTGGCTCTGCTGCATGGGCTCCTGCTATGGCCCTAGGCCCTTAGGAAGAAACACCCAAGTCGCTCAAAGAAGGAGAGGGGTAAAAAAAAACCACCTGTACAGCAGAATTTTTTCATAGTTCTTTCGAAGTCACCAAATGCTCTCTAAGTGTTTTCGTCCTCCCTAAGGGCAGATCGCTACTGCGATTGCAGTTGACTCATCACCCCTGGGCCTTTCAGAGGTGGAGCACGGTAGAGCTGTGAAATGCTCTCTCCCACCCTTTAAACATTTAAATAGCTCAGGTATTTGCAAGTTTACTTCCTTGACTAGAACTTCCTCTCACTGCAAACTTGGCTGTGGTCTTGGTTATCACCATCACCATGTTGCAGATTGAGAACATGACGTTATTGTTCTGTTTCTCAGCCACTCCTTAAGATTAAATCATAAATCTTTAGCGGCAAACTCGGAGCACTTTTCTGTGAATTGTGGAATACTTAGAGGAATACTTAGAGTTGGCTGAAGGTCTGTAATTAGAATATAGCAAATGAGATTGAGAACTGATAGTTGTGTCCAGCGTTAGAAGTCAAAGAGCAAGTGTTTCAAAACTGAGGTTCCATTTTGAACTTTTTAAATTTTGTTTTTCTAAACAGTTCTTAAACTGTCCTGCTTTTATATATTGTCTTAAAGACATCAAACAGAAGAGAAATAGCATCTTACTCGTGGTAATCAAGTATTTTGCTTATGGTGCTGTATATACCAGACTCAGACTTTTCTAGACCTGATGACATTTAAAAACCACTGTGAATAAGAGTTTTCTTGAGGAGGTTGCTTACTTTTTAACTGTTTCTTTCATGCAAAGTCAGCCCTTTCTAAAGTAGTTCCAATACTCTGAAAAATGAACTATATAATAGGACAACCCAAATAGGCCTATCTCTTTAGGTCCTGTTCCAGCCCCTAGAAGGACACTTTTTCAGAGATACCAGGTTTTTTCTAAGTTTTCTTGTGTACTTTTTATTTATGTAGGATTAGTGATCACTGTAGCAATCTAACACTGTCACTATTCTTAAGATGTTTACTTCTAAAGATACTTAATAAATTATTAAGCTAAAGAGTACATCAGAGTTTGGTTTGAAAAACACCATCAATTTCCAAAACAGGTGCAATAATGGGACATTTCCAGTAATAAGATTTTTTTTTTTTGATAGACCAGTTTTTGGGAATAACATAATAAAGAAGATTGTGTATATAAAAAAAAAAGGGGGATAGGATAAAAGTGGAGCCTACAGGGTAAATAGTATTTAGAGGCATCAAAATCAATAGTCCCATTGTATGTGGTGCAGAGTTGTGATAATGTCATCTTCTTAAGGCCATGGCTTAGAGCGTTCTCTGCAGAAGAAGCTAAGTGATATTATCCGCTTCATAAATAACAGGTGGTGCTGTGTCAGGAACAGACTGAACTTCAGCAAGAAGCTCTTTTTCCTTAAACTAATATAATTATATGGGGGTTTTGAAAATGTGGAAATAGGTTGAAATTTTGCTGGTTCAAACTTCCGATAGGTTTGTAGTGGTGGTGAACTGCGTCTTGCTTCTGTATTCAGCTGATGCTTATCTTGGAATTTCCACTTACTCATCTGTGGTTTTATGTTCTTTAGGCTTCAGGTGGCTGGGAGTTTGGTTAGGTCAGATATTTCAAAGTAGAGGCCTTTTACTACCAAAAAAATCTGAAAATTGTTTAGCTGCATGTGAAAGTAGCTTTCAGTGTCTGAAAGTTCAGGAAGTGCTGATAAATGCCTGAGCAGCTATGAATTATTTTTTTCAATATCTGTGGGCTACTTCAACAGAAAAAGACTAAGTGAAAATGGCAACCTCTTAAATTTCTTCAGAGTTACAGAACCTACAAGTAAGTTATCTGCAAAGTACAGAGAAAAAAAAAAGAGTTTGTATTTAGTGTTACTGAAATAGTTGGTATTTCTGTTTTCTTGGGTGTGATAGAAATTGAGCAATCCCATTTGTTAGGTCAGTTCTGCTTTGTAGTTCTCTTCCCACTAGAATCACCTCTATTATTTGTGTTGTAGCATTTTCTAGTAGCTCAAATGTCTAGATGTACGTATTTCTGTGCATAAGACAGTTACCTTTGATACTGAATGGGCGTCCTATTATATAAAAAAATTAGGAAGATTGCGTGATAAATTATTTAGACTGTTTTAAGATTTGACAAGATATTTAATGCATGTCTTGCTCTCCTTTTTGTTAACCTAGTTGTTCTTAGTTGCTAATATAACTCCCACCTTAAGGAACAATTTAATTTAAGTGCCTTTATTAATTATGATTAACCAGTAGTACCTTGCTTCTAACTGGACATTGTGAGTAAGTTTGGGGCTTGAACGCAATAATGCCTGTCCATGCCTAGTAACAGTGGCTTGCTCTAATCTTTATTCTTGCACTTTCTAAATAAGTGTCAAACTTCTTTTACACTCCAGTTTCTTCCTGGTTACTGTGATGTGTGCAAGCATTCTTCAAGCTTTCTTCTTGTGGAATTACTGTTTTTGATGAGCTTCTGGTTAGTTTGTAATTTAGAAAGTGTAAGTCTACATTTTCTCATTTCTTCTGGAATAAATTCTATTTTATGTTATTATGTGAATAATTTAACTTCAGGAGGCACATTTTGCTTCTTTGTAGATGTTCACTTGTGTATTGAATCTTTTTCTTCAGCAAGTCAAAACAGAATTGGAAAGTAAACACAGGAATTGGAATATAAATGCAGCCCTCTGTGCTCAAGTTGTTTGCTGTAGAATAGCAAACTCAGTTTAAATGCAGAGGTTTCTGATGGCTCAGGTCCAGGGTGGGGCAAAGTTAGTGAGTCAGGTGTCAGTGCTGCGTCACTCCTGAAGCAGTAACTTTTTGTTAGATTCTGTTTTGTCATGGGTTTAGGTTGGGTCTACAGTAGAAATTTGTAGCCTTTCATATGGAAGAGGTGACCAGTTTTTCTGCCCTAATGAGCTGCATACCAACACCTTAATGTGGCAGAGGGCAGAGGCACATGCTGAATGCTTTAGATGGCTGCTGGGAGCATGAGCTCTGGGGAGATCTGGCAGGTGGGAAGCGTGCTGGGCACCAGCTATCTCACTGCTCTGTTGCACAGCAGGTTTTGCAGCTTTGTCTCTGGGTCACCTGGTGACAGTAGTCTCAGGACTTCTGCAGCTCCCATAGCAGGGGCTCAGGTTACCCTGTGCCTGCTACCAAACAGCCCTGACTGTAGCTGTGATGAAACTTGAGGATAAGGGTTGCATTTGAACTGCTCAGTGAGCTACATGAGACTAAGGATCTGCAGGTTTGCCAGTACAACAAAGAAGCAGCTTATAAGAGAAATGTCGTGTTTTTATTGGTGTAGGTGCATCACTGCTTTGATAATCAAACCATCAAAGGCACCAATCAAGTATCTCCCTACTGTGTAATTAGCAGAACTGCCAAAAGGTCTTGTCCCTGAGGTACAGTTCTGGAGTGCTGGCTATACTAGAGTATTATGCAACTTGGTAACTTCCTTTTGTAATCTTACTAGACAAGTATATGTTGTGCTCTGTGTTCCTTCTGAAATTTCAAAGGGACTTCTACAAAGAAAACCCCACAACTTTTTCAAAAGAAAACAATGAATGTTAATAAGAAACTCACTGAAACAATTTTCAGCTTGGCAGAAGAGTGCCAACTTGTGGCCAAGTTCAAAGCCAGGACAACATTTCTCTAGTTTTGTTTAATTCTCTTTTTTTGAAGCAGAATCTGCTGATTCTTCTTTTCCTGAAATGTTACTGTATGTTGTTAACCTGGCAGAAGACTCTTCTGCTTAAAGCAGAAATTCTTGGAGGTATTTAAAAGATGTGTAGATGTGATACTGAGGGTCATCCTTCAGCGGTGACCTGCCAGTTCTGGGTTAACAGCTGGACTCAGTCTGAGGTCTCTGCCAACCAGATGATTCTGTGACAGCATTTGTGCACATAACAGTTAGCAAGGCTGGTTGGACTCCTTATGACAGTCATTCCTCTCATGATACCAGATGTCATGGTAACAGTGTTTTTGCCAACTAGTTTCTGTCTGGGACAGGTAGGACATGCAGTAAGCAGGATGGAAGACCTTTGAACCCATTGAGATTAGATTGCTGCCTGTGTCACTGTGATGAGGCTCCACAGCTGCTTTCTTTAACATTTCATTGCCATTCTTGGCTTTTGTGATCTTCTACATGCATGACCAGAATGTGAGAGAAGCATTTTAAGCACTTTCCACACATCAAACAGTAATAAATAGTCAAATTAAAAGTTTGGTTAGGGCAACAGATCTGTATGTAGGAAGGATGGTATGGCGCAGATGTTTGAGTTAGTTAAGGTGGACAGGGTAGTTGTCAGTGAGGTTTTGAGCTTCTTGGATATGTACTTAAAAAGGAGAGAGCCTGTGAATTTCTTTCCATCATTAGGAATGACAGCTGCCACCATTCTGTTTTGTAGTTGTTGGTTTTGTTGGTTTTTTTTTTTATTCCACTTCCAGTTCAGTTTTGTCCACCTAGCTGAGTCCTAACTCCTGGTACTCCTCTTAGCCACATCTTTTGGTGACCCAACAGGAATGTATTTTCACTCACTTGTGTTGAAGAGTGGGGGTTGTTACAGAACTATGTTTTCATACATTTGGCAAGTTTGAATTGCCCAATTATGTAGTATTTTAAGGTGTCTTGAAATGGAGAGCAGTTCTCTTGTTTAGAACTTTAGAACTATTTGTCATGCCTGTATGGACACTGAGTGCTTGAAGCATTTATAACACATGACAATGTATTTGTAGAGTTGGCCACTAGCATCCCCTAGTATTTGTTCTGATGTTACATTTATGCAAGGGGGAAGGATTTTTAGTGTTAATGGAAGAAGAAAGATTAGAGGAGCTGATGTCATCAGCTCCAATGTAACCAGGTAGAGAAGTTGTTTTAGTTAGTAAACATCATGTTTTCTTTGGTATTTGGACAAGCTGTAAAGAGAAGCGGAAATTACTGGTAAAATAAAGTGAACTATTGCTCTGATTGTCACTGCCATTCCTTGCTGTTGGACTTTAAAGCTTGGCATGTTAATTAGACTTCACACTCCAGCTGAGGAGTTCTCTGGACTATCCCCACTTTACAGATGAGGAAAAACTGAAAAGATAATTGTGTCAATTGAGTTGATAACAGTTAAAACTCTGGATTTGCTGACTTCCAGTCTCATGTTGTCTGCTAGTTCATGCTGTGTCTGCATTATACTTGTTAATATGGTAAGTGCATAACAGTAACTTACCCTGCAATTACATGGCATGCAGTTAACTTGCAGTTACTATTGATTATGATTGACCAACATAGAAGCAGGATCCTATGTATACTTGGCTTAGGGGTTTTAAAACATCTCATCTAACTCTCTCTCTCTCTATATATATATATATATGTATGCATATTTATTTTAATTGTTTAATATGCTTGTAATTGTTCTTGTTTATAGGCAATTTTCTTATGCTTCATGGATTTGCCCACCCAGACTATTGAGCTTTTCTGTAATAAAGTGCTGTTTTTCTGCTTTGGTAATAGCAAGTATTATGGTCAATGATCCATCATATGGTGTATCCAGCAAAAGGGTAAATAACTGTCTAATGCTAGTCCATTGCTATCTGACCTCCATATAAACTTCCTTGCTGCAATTCCAGGATCACTTCATTTTCTTTGTATTTAAGATTTTTTTTTTTTTGGTTTGCATATGCAAGATCTTCAGAGCAGTGAATGCTTCCACTGGTTATGTATAGGATACTTAACCCTCACTGCATGAGTTATCTTCCTTTTGATGCTTAAGAGATGTCCTGCTGATAACTATTTTAAGAACAGCATTTGGTATCATCATTATAAGCAAGATAATGATTATTATCTCCAGCCCTATGAGGACTTGTCCTCTGCCTGGTTAACAGAGAGAAGAAATAATCTTGGGAATGCAAAGGAAGAGTGTATTTGAACTTACAGTTTGGCTCTGCAGCAGTGCATGGCTGTGTCTGCCAAGCACTTGTCACAGTGCTTGTTTATTAGGACTTTCCTCCCTCTTTTGAAAAAACTTCCAAAAATTTTCTGGTTTTAATAAGGAGTAAAAATGATTATAGTGTTTGGGCTGTGTAATTTAGTATTGTGATAGGCATCTTTTAAAGGATTATGCTCTGTTATCTCATGCACATAGATATGTTATTCTTGTCTTTGAATATTCAGCTGGTGGAGTAATCAAAAGTAGGCAAATATAACAAGCTGAAGTATACATAAGAGTTAGGATAGGGTAGTTGTGATGAAACACATTTCATCATGTTCCTTCAGATGTCACTTGTTTAATGCTCTCTTCAATGTATTATTGCCACTTTACTCTTAGTGAAGGCTTACAACTTTTTGTAATCTGTTGCCTAAGGCTGGCTGAGGTGTTTGCCTTATGCATTTTCAGGGAATCTAAATGATGTATGCAAGTGTGAGAACTTTACATCCTTAAAGTATTTTGAAAGCATAGCTTTGCCTTGCCATAAATAAGACCAGGCTTCTGCTGGGGAAGTAAACAAAGCTGGTCAAAGATAAGAGCCTTACCTACATCACTGAGCAACTGTGGTCAAAAGGATCAAGATGCTTAACTCGGTTCTGTGCTAATTCCTCTTGGTTGTGTTGCCAGCTAGTGTATTATAAATTATCAGCTGATTTGCATCATTTTATATACAAGGTATCATTACTTTCAAAGCATTGTGCAGTAGAGGAGCACACCAATGACTTCTGTCCTCAGGCTTGATTGTTTCAAGGTGCAACTCTGAGCATTGCAGTAATATTAAAAGGAAGAAGTTCTTCACAGAAGGAGTGGTGGGATACTGTAACAGGCTGCCCAGGGAGGTGGTTGAGTCACAATCTCTGGATGTGTTTAAGCATCATTTGGATGTGGTGTTGGGAGATATGGTCTAGGGGTGAACTTGCAAGTAGGGTTAATGTTTGCACACGATGATCCCAAGGGTCTTTTCCAACCTGAATGATCCTGTGATTCTGTAAAATGCAGTCTTGAAATTCTAATCTGACTCTTACATCAGCCTCCATTCATTTCATGTGTTAAATGACTTTCTGTATTTATATGAAAATGATAAGCTTTTGTAAAAACAGAAAGATGAGATGTTAAGAGAATGAGTGAAACATTGTCTCATAGGGTGGTAGGTTTAGAACACAAAAATGTGGTGGTCTTAAGAGTTGTGTGCTTCGATTTGGAACTTTTGAAACGTCTCTCATTGGTTTATTCTTAACTTTGTGATACAGCTTGTCCACAAGCTATAAGAAGCCCCATCTGAAGGTGAGAAACTCCTCTCCAACATGCAGAATGTGACCTGTTGCTTCAAGTATGTTCCAAATACTTTGCTGGCATGTGTTTGATGTGAAACTTCAACTTCCAAATTACCACAGTGTGTTTGAAACTAATATTAAAGACAGCATTTAAAACAGGGTGGGAAATAGAGACTCCTTAGTTTTAGAAAAGTAGGGCAGCTACTCCATGAAATTGCTTTTTTACTGAAACAAAGGTATACAATAGCATGCATTTCTGCTTCAAGTTGACTGTTTTACAGAGTTTAAATGCTTGTCTCAGTGTTCTTTTTTATTCATGAGGCAAAACTTTTATATAGGGCAAGAAAATGAAAACCCAAATTAATAGCAAATGTACCAACTGAATAAACTACTCAATTTTGTGACTGGTCTTTCCAGCTCCTTCTAGTGTGTGCTGGATCTTAGTGAAATAAGTCAAATATGGACCCAGTTATTGTCAAAGATTGACAGCTACCATCTGTCAGTTGGGAGCATGTGTTTTATTTTCCTGTTCCACTTGGAATAAACAGCTGTAGTATAACTAAAACTTTATTTTAAGGATGCTCTAGAGTCTGTTGTGTAGGGGAGCAACAAAACAGTCCCTCTATTCTGCCTTTCTGAAAAGTAGGATCCAATTCTAAGTGAGGTGCACATTGTTTAAGGTACAAGGGTCTGTTCAGATAAGGTCTTGTGAAATTGTTGCAAGTTGGTAGTTCCTTTCTTTCCAGAAAGCTCTGTGTGTAGGCTGTGGTTCTTCAAGTTGTTTTTCTCAATAACTGCTAGGAAAAGTAGTATTTGTTACTTATATAATGTGCTATGTAAATATGGTGGTTTGGGTTGCTGTGCAGTGAAATAGAGGGACAGATCCAGTAGGAAGCTTCCTCTCTTCCTTTGACTCTTTCCCCAAAGGAATTTGTAGATTATTTGTTTTTAAGTTAGATTGGCTCCCTTGACTTGCTTGCATACAACAAGTGTTTGTGTTGCATATCTGAGGAAGCAGCGTTGGGATGGGGGGAAGAGGAGAGGGACCATGACAGGCAGAGTTAGTGGAGGAGACAGGAGCACATGGCTGAGAGCCCCCTTGTAGTCACCCTGAAGTCTCAAGTGCCATCGGTACTATCACAAATATGAAAATAAAGTCCAAGCCATGAAATCTTAGGTTGTTTTTTCACAGCCATTGTAAGCGTAGGCTGATGGTAGAAGAGATTTCACAGCCTTCCATCTGCCACAGGCTGCAGGCTTCTCTCCCTTCTGCTGGCACTCACTTTCTGATTCAGGAGAGACTCTCGCAGACTAACCAGTTGTTTTTGCCAATTTCATTCTCCACTGGATCAGTTCCTTGTATAGTTAACTCCATGGCCACACAAATATTTGTGCTGGCATAAAGGAAGGAATGGTATTTAGGTAAGAAGTGGCTGGGGGCAAAGTAGGGAAAGTTACAAGTTTAGTGCTTGAGGTGCACCTTTAGCATGTGGTTTCACAAGCAGGTTGAAAAGCTCTAAGATTATTCTTGCACTAAAAGAGGGTGTCACACTTCCATGCTTGGCTGTTCACTGCCTCTGACTTCCTTACGCTGCTGTTGTGTAGTTCAGTGGTTGCTGGTGCTATCTTAATGATACAGCTAAAAATAAACCCCAAAACCAGAATATCCCAAGCTTTTAGGGTTCATGACTGATTTGGCAGCCCAGCTGCTCATGGCACCACAGGCCTTTGTGCTCACAGAGGAAAGGGCAGGAAGATGGGCTGGGACCCTTTATGAATGATAATGCATTTTTACAGAACTTTGTTTGGAACTGCCCTGTTAGTGGTTTGATAGCTCCAAAACTACTCTAAAAGATCACAAATGTTAAGTCCTAAGCTTAAATCTCTTAAGGTTACTGCTATATTTTGGTTGTCACTACTTAAAACTTCTGAATTAACCTTTGTGTGTTTGCATTATCGTTGTGTTGGCGGATATGCATTAGTATTTTTCCGTTCTCAGATCCAGGTTTGGGAGAAAGGACATAGAATAAAATAGTTGTCTTGTGTGGGTCTGCTTTGAATTATTCAAACTGGAAGTGATCTTGGGATACTTTCAGTTTCATTGTATTAGAAATACTGGAAGCATATATTTTGTTAATTACAGAGCAGTGAGAGTTGCATTCTATGTAGACTATATAATTTTCAATAAATTAAATGGTTTTGGATGTGTTTAGTTTTCCACTACAAAAGAGGGTGACAAGACCAGTATTACTAGTGTGTATTTGTGTTTTAAGGAAACTACCTCAAAGCTGTTGTACTCTTCCCTCCCCTCATGCCAAAAGTGTGTCCTTTCCTAACCAGTTAAATATTGACTGCATGCTTAATATATATTAACTGGTTCATTTGGGATACAATTAGAAATATCAATGTATATTTAACTTGTATAATGAGACTGACCTGCATTTTTTTTTAATCTGTCGTACTAATAATAATGAGACCTATTGGGATTTAGGGAGTATGTTTTCTCCATTCTGAGTCATAACAATAAATGTTTTTCTTGTTGTTTGCTCTCCCCATCCTGTCAAGCTATTTAGAAGCATCCTAATGTACATTACAGACTGTTTAGTGTTTCCTCGCAAGACGTAACTTTATATTTAGTGAACAAATACATCCCTCTGTGATTCTTGAGGTGTGTTTTGTGTTATGTGAGACTACTCAGTTAAAGGTTTCACTAAGTCCATTTCAGATGTGGAGACAAAGGCTTTTGGTAACCTTAGGTAAGTATATTGAATTTGCAGTGGATGAATGCATCCTCTGGAAAACAAAACAGATTCTTGGTAACTTACACCTGCAAATAGAGCAGAAATCTTAATGATTGCTGTCACTTTTTAATTATTCCTTGTTTTGACAATTATTAATTATTTTAACTGTTCCTCCATTTGATTATGCAAAGAAAGGTGGGGGGGAAAGCCCTCTTGTTCAAAGGTGTTTATTGTCTAAATGAGTTAACTCCCATCACAGTGGTTTATCTCTCCTTGCTACCAGATGATTGCATTTCTTGAGACAGCTTAAAATCTTAGTGCTAATAGACTTCTAATTGGAATTTGGAGTCTCGGGCTTTAAACTGACAGTGTCAAGTTTTTGTTAATTACACAGTAATTCTGTAAATTATGTAGCTGCAGACATTAGATCATAAAAATGCAGTAATCTTACCATTAGTGAGTAATAAATAGTTCCTGTTTTGAATCATAGTGAAATTGGTTTGCTGTAAATACACAGTGTAGATTGAAATTATCATCTGTATGTGGACAGGAACTAGAAACTGTGACTCTGAGGCAAATGAAACAGCTCTTGTTACCTTTTTAGGACATAAGAGTTACTTGATCTCCTGGAGGAACCAGTTTAACAAATGATACCTATGAAAGGAGAAGAAACATCATTATACTCCACAAATAAACATGGCTTGGCATTTTGAACGTTAATTTGTATGTAATTTGCCAAGACTCATTCCACAAAAGAACATTTGCTTTGAGTAAAAATGCATGTTTGTCAGCTTGGGGTTTTTTAGTTTGCCAAGCTACCAATCTGAAAATGTTAATGAAGTAATGAATGTTAATATAATGGTGATATAATAATGTTCTGAATGGAGTGTTCTTGCTGCTTGTGTCAGTTTTTGGGTATTCTGCAGAGAAGAGCTGTAGGACACTCACTACCATTAACTATTAGCCAAAGTTACTTTGTCCAGCTGCTTCTAGGTTGTAACCAGCCTTCATAGAGAGCTGAATGACAAATGAAGATAGATATTAAGCTAGTTTAGTCTATTTAGGACTGATTACTGCATTTTATTCTTAAATACACATACGAGGAATGAAACCTATAAATTAAAGGATGGAGAAACAGGAAAATATTAGATTTTTTTAAAAAGCATTTTGTTGTTGTTACTGGTTGCATTATAATAAGCTGAAAACTGACTAATTGTTCTGTTCCTAAGAGCTGCATTTGAATTGATTTATGTTCTGTGCAAGTATTTTTTTTTCCCATTGTGTCTTGGGAACAGTAATAATTTTGGCATCTAATAATTTTGGTTTAGTGAGAAATTTCCGTTTTGTATTTCTAAAGACCCCCTGAGATCAAAGACTTGTTTATGGCAAACAAGTCTAAAATATCCTATGCCAGCAACAGGTCTAGGAGAGACAGTAAATAGTTACAAAGCTAGACATAGGTCTGTTGTGAGAGATGTAAACCTCTTACAAAGGGGCTCTGTCTGGGTATAAGACAGATTTTAGAAGACTGAAGAATAAGGTGGAACATGAAATATTATTTTTTTTAGAAAATATTTGTTAAATCTTGTGTCAGTGTTCTATTTTAAACCTATGTGGTTAGTAGAGCTCTGTTATAGGGCAAGCACAAAATAAGATGGGCACAGGCAAACAGAGGAGCAACACGCTGAAGGAAAACTTTTTCAGTCCAAATTAACAAGCAAACTGTCAACCAGTCAGGCCCAATGAACTGAGCATTCAGGACTGGAGGCGTGAGGACAGAGCAGGAACAGGAAGAGGACTCTTCCTTGGTATCCTCCCACCACATGTGAGTGGCAGAGGTGATGTGGGCAGGAAGTGTGGGAGCCATAGGTGACTTTGTGTGTCCTATGTGGGCTGTAGATACCCACTGCATCAGCTGAGAACCCTGCACATTGAAGGTAATAGAGTAGGAGAGCGACACATTTGACACTCTCTCCTACCTTCTGCGTGACAATTCTGCTGAAACACACTGGAATAAGTGAAGGAAAACAACTTATGGGACTTCAATTTGGTAACTTGATGTAAACTTGCTTACTCTTCCATTCTTCTACAACACAGCGCAGTCTCCAGACATCTGCCAGGACACCAGTCTGAACACAAGGACAATCAACAGTTAAAGGTTTTACTTGCTTCACCTGCTGCTTGGTCCATGTGGATAGACTCTGTTGTTGAAATATGTGTCTCAGAAATTTTTAGGTGATAGGTTGTTAATATTTTGTTACATCATAGATAAAATGTGACGCTGTAGAGTCACACAAGCCCTTCAAAGCTGGCTAGAGTGCAGCTGAGAAAGGTGGGTGTGTTTGTCATGTGTGGTTCATGTGCAGTTGGGATGCTGCAGGCTGACTGGGGTTGCCTTGAGTCTGAAGAGGCAGGGAGAGGAGCTGTCAGGAGTTAAAGCCACCTGACAGAGTGGAGGGAACAAGGGTAGTGCTTTCAGAGCAGGGCTGCAGACAGATCTGGTAACCTTACCTGTGGATCTGATCAGAGAAGAGCTTGTAATAGGTGCTTACGCTGGCTTGGAGGAGTTCTCTGTGCTCAGGTTTATTCCTCTCAGACGGACTGCAGAACAAGATCGATACTGCAGAGTACAGGGGTGTACAGGGTGTCACGGTGCCAAAGTGATTATACAGAGCAGAGGAAGATTGGGTTTTGTGTTAAAAGCTTCAGCGCCTTCATTGTTTAAACTTTAATCAGCCCTCCCTGGTGGAACAGCTAGCATGTGTTTAGAGCAATACTTAATTTGTAATAAATTTGGAATTAGGGCAATGTTTTAATGGTACTGGGCTTGCAATGAAGGGATAGCTGAAACTGCAAGGATCATTAAGCATGGTCCGTTAATGTTGGGGGTGTGTGGGGTTTGGCTATATTAAACTCCATATTATTGCACGTGCTTTCTTCTGTCCACACCAAATACTGCCAGTTGTCAGATATAAAAAAAAATAATACTTTGAGTAAGGAAAGCTTGATTATTTTTTTTTTTTACAATCCAGTTTTTATGGTTAAAAATAGGAAGCCTGAAGTACTCGAGTGTGTTGAAGTTACACAGATTCAAAGTTTAGTGTTGCTCCATGTTGAATGGCCTTGCTTGTCCTCTAAAAAAAATTACCCCATTTATTTCTTGGTTTGAAAGAAGGATAAGATGCCATTCTTATGAATACTTCTCTCTCAACATTAAAAGGCTGTGCCCCAATCCTGAAAGCCCATTGAGTGGCAGTACCTGTGAGGCGCTTTATTACTTGAAGGTTTCTGTAAACACTTAAACCACTTGAGCTTGAATATGGCATTTGAATACTTTGTGTATACTTTATTCAGAAGGTGGATTATGCAACACTTCATGAACACCTGAAACAAGCTTTTTATTTTCAGGGAAAGTGACGCTTGAGGTTTTATGAATTCAACAAAGTACAAAGAAACACAGTTAATTGGAGGTTGTAAGATGTGGTGAAGAGTGTTTCAGTCTCTTTCCCAAAATAAAGTATTCAAAATTTTGGTTTATGTTATGATTGTTTAGCTGTGTTTATTGGGATTTACTTTTTTTTTTATGCTGATATTTTATTCATATAAAAAGCATTCTACAGAAAGTGTTTAATGAGATTTCCTTTTGCTCTTTGTTCTACTTGGTTAAACATTTATTTTTGCTATAAATCATTACCTGATTGGATCACGAATATGGAAAAATTAAAGATGCATCACTTGACAGTAAATACATAGTGCTGAGGCTTGAAGGCGTCTTACTGAATTCTGTAAAGAAATGTAGTTAACTCTAAAAATGCTTTCACTTGTTGCAGTGTGTTTGTTACAGAAGAAAAAATCTGAAGTGTAAGGAGCAGAGTAGCAAAATCTGAGGACTGACCAAAAACACAGCTAGTCATGTGATTGCAGCATACATATGGAAGTCTTTTTAGTTCTGCCGTTACAAAAGGTTATCAAAGTGCTAGAACTCCATTTATTTATTACTATATGGCTGCTATTGTTTAAACATAATATATTGAATTTTGAAAGCAATTAAATCCAAACACAACGGAACTACTAAGCAGCGACTTCAGTCTGGTGTGCCAGATGCTGGGTGAGTGCAGAGATGGAAAACTTGCAATGAACAGCAACAGTGTCACCTCTGTCAAATGAAGCAGAGTAGCCGGTAATATCCCACCAAAGTGTCAGATGCTGCCTGAAAGGCAGGGTTTTTTCCCCACTTGCTTGTGAAATTGATTTCCAGGCTTAACATTAATTGGATTTGTCACAATAATGGTTTAGGTGTTAATGTACTCTAATTTCAACTAAAAATTTAACTAAAAAAAATATGACCTAAAAGTTAGTACTGAAAGATGGGAAATACTATTGTGGTGTTCTTACAATGTAACTTAAAATGGAAGTGTTTTGATTCATTTTATCTGCTGGAGTATAACATTTATTTTGGTAAGTCACCTTTTAAAAAAGGCTTTTTTCAATGTAGTGTAATAAACAAAATGACAACACTTAGCCTTTAGAAATGGAACTGTGGAAATGTATTTGAAGTGCAGATAGTCTGATTGTTGAAGATTATGGGATGCTAACTAAAGAACCTTTGGAACCAAAACATTCCATAAAGAATGGGGAAACAAACAAATGGGCCTGGGCTTTAGATGAAGAAATACTTTATAGCGAGATGGAACAAAACTACAATTGATAGTATTAATGTGGCAAAATCTTCAGTAAGTTTGAGAAGATATTTACCACTGTATATTGCCACTCTACAATTGTTAGCTAATTAAGGTGTTTAAAGCAGCCACATATCTGTTGTAAACCACAAGGAATGGTTTTATGTAAGAATATAAAAGCAGGGAGTCTGCAGTAGAAAAGATTAAATGTTTTAACTTAACATTGTGGGTGAAGTATTCCCTCCTTGCACAAATATGCTTTAAAACTACCTTGTAAGTATTTGCCTCATCTTCCCAACATCTGTAAAAACTACTTTAGGTGTAGTATGGCAGTGACACAAGCTGCAGTTGAGTAACTCTCGAGAGGAGGAAACTTTGAAAGTTTTCAGCCATGTGCAGTGGCAGTTTCTATAAGTGAGAGATCTTAAGAGTTCTTTAATAGAATTCAATTCTTGAAGTCCCTGTTCTTTTGGAAAGTGTGTGTGTGTGTGGTGGATTTGGGGTT
Organism: Corythornis vintsioides; assembly: GCA_025447755.1. NCBI lineage: Eukaryota > Metazoa > Chordata > Aves > Coraciiformes > Alcedinidae > Corythornis > Corythornis vintsioides. Next base: position 26,543 of record JAOEGS010014504.1, read on the forward strand.
ATCTTGTTTACTCGGTAGTCTTCTGTGATTAGAAGTTGTAAGGCACAGGAAATAGCTTTATAGTTCCTTCCTCCCACAAGTTGTAATTCATTTGTGGCCATCAGGATGTTTTTCTTGGCTTATCTCTTTCTGTGCAGTTTGTCTTGCACATCTGCCACATAAATTATGAAACTGTTAACTTGAAAAGCTGAACATGTATTTCAGGTCTTACTGTACTGTAAAGAAGATGGTATCATTGGTCAGAAAGAGCATAATTGCAGTTTGCATACAATGTCTCTAATAATACCCAGTGTTCATGTACTAACCTGACCAGTGTCATATTTGTAATGCTTCTGAGGAGAGTCTTAAAAATAAGTAATTCCAAATGGTCAAGTATCAGCTAATGTTGTGCTGTTACCTCTGTGTAACCTGAGGTATTTCACCAGGCATTTTGGCAGATGGGTACCCATCTGTTTCTCCATTGAATGTGGACTGCTGGCTTCATATTTGGTATCCATATGCTTCATCTGTAAGGCTTTAAAGCTAAGCTCTGTGTTTTATAACAAAAGTGACATTACTGGCAGGAGCAAAATGAAAATGCATTTGGTTTATGTGGTTTTTTTTAGTGAGTCTTCAGCAAGCAAGGAGAGAAGTGCTGGCTGAGGAGAAGAGCAGCACCATCTTTATTTTCAAGGCAATTTTTTTTTTTCCTCTCTGAATAATTGTTAGTAACATTAGGTACATAAATTCCTGAATATCCATTATATTATTTGGGAAAATAGTTGGATAAATGTCGTTTTTTCCCGTCTGTGTACCTGTTCTCATGTTGAGCTTTCTAAGGGAGTGACAAACTATCACAGGGCAGTGAAATCTGGTGCTGAAATGCATCTCTCTGTTTGACTGGATTAAATCCTGACAATTCCTTTAAATATAAGTTTGGACCAGTGATCAGCTTTAATCCCTTGGAGCCTGAAGGAAACAATGCTAACAGAAATAAGTGGAGTTAATGCAGGATGCCCCTTTCACAAGAGGCGCTTCTTGTGTGGTGTGCTGGCCCCTGGTGGTTTGAGAAGTGGTGGCCTGCATGTCGGGATCGCTGCTTTTTAGCTCACAAATCACATGCTCTGTTGAAAGTATTTCACACCCAGATAGATTTTTTTTTTTTTTTTTTTAATTTAAAAAAAAAAAGTTTCTGGAAACTAATTAACAATTTAATAGATACCAAGATTCACACACCTGGGAGTGGGGAAGATACATCCTGTGCTCGGTTAAGTTTTTTATCAGCTTTGTTTACTCTGTACTTTCAGTAGATGAAACTAACTTCTGAACACAGTTAAAAATGGAACATTTAATATTAAAATACCTTTCCCATATTCTCACAAATCTTTCCATCTCTTTTTCCAGTCATGCTTTGTAGGAAACATTTAACCAAGGTAATAAAACAGTTTCAGTGCATGACTCCTAGAAAATGAATGGTGGGGGTAAGATTGTGTGTTCTTCCCCTGCAAAGACTTCCATCTTAAAATATATGTGTGGTGGTGGGTGGGGTCTTTTAGATAAGTGTTGTGAAAATGTTTCTGGGGTCTGCTTTATCTCTTCTCCAGATGTTAAACATTCACTTTGCTCATATTATTATATAGAACATTTATTCGTGCTTTTTTTTTTTTTAAAACAAATGCATGTGGGTGCAGTCTCAAATATCTAAAACCAAAGCTGCTTGATAGATTTTTTTTTTTTTTTCCTTATGTTGTCAGCCCCCTTATTTTGGAAATTCGGCAAATAACTTGCTGCGGTTGTGTTTGGGTAGTATTCCTAAACACACACCAGGAATCAGCTGAACAATAGTCTTGGTCTTCTAGTGGGGATCATTAGCTTCTCAGCTGAAAAGCAGCAGACACCTCAACTGCGAGGAGAAAAAGCCAGCACTTCAACTGTAGGAGCAAAGCATTAACTCAGCCTCCAGATGGAAGTTTAGAGGTTTACATGGAAGTTACTGCCATGCTGGTAACAAACATTCCATAGGACAAAACTGTCCTGTTCTTATTGATGTGCTTTTCCATGAAACCACAGCAATGTTTAGTTGGAGATATGCAAGATGAATAAATGAACCAGCTGTGTATGTTCTTTCCTATTCAGTTATAAGTTAAGGCAAACTTTCCTTATGCTGCAATTTAATGACTTTTTAACTGTGTTTTTCTTATCCTTTCTGATTGTACAATGGAATCTATTAATTTTTAAAACTCACTGGGTTTTGTTCATGTGGACTTTAGAGTCTTACTGTAACAATCTCTATCACCATGTCACTCAATGAGGAGTTGGGATTTTATTCTGAGTCAGTAACATCTGTTCTGTCATGGTACAGATTTAAAGTTTTCTTTGCTTTTATTCACTGTGAAAGTCAAAGGAAATGTAGAGAAGACATTCTAAAAATAAAGCAGCTGATTAAAAAAAAAAAAAGAATGAGATTCAAGTACTAGTGTATGAGACTGCTTACTGAAAGGTTGATGATAATAAACACAGTTATTTAAAAGATAAAATTATGTTGTGGCTGTTTTGGCACCTTAAATAGCAAAAGTCTGTATTTGTTCTCTTGAGATCTTGGTACCACACTACATAGTGCTGTACAACAACAGAGCTTCTGTACTCTTCTGTTCATCCAGATACTTTCCCCTCCAAGAGACTAATTTTGTTCTTTGAGAAAATGTAATTTTTTTTTAAGTCTTTCTATTTCTTTGAATAGCAGTAATGTTCAAGCTATATGTATGATAGATATACATGTGTGTAACACTTGAATTTTTTTTTCTTCTGTACTTAGCCTTTAAACAGGTATTTGCAGAATGGTGTCTCATTGAAAACTGTTAATGGTGGTAAAATGTAGGAAGTTCTCATCTCAGCTTTTAGTATTTTAGTGTTCCCAATTGTAAAATTAAAAAAGGAAAACAGAAGGTGCATAATCCAGCAATGTCCTTGGAGTAATAGTTAAAGGCATAATATTATGCACATAGGAGTCCCATGTATACATGATACTGTAATTGGTTTGAAATGTACATTGGGAAAAAAAAAAATTAACTGTGTAACCAGGTTTCTTGTTCCTGCTGCTCAGTCCCTCAGCACAGTGGGCAGCTTCCCAGAGGTTTGAGAAGTGTTTCTAATTAGGCTTGCCCTGTCCAATCCAATCCCTTTATCATCGCTATGAAGAAACTGTTGTAATGTACCCTCTCTGTGACTTCTGTTTATTTTAGTTTTCACGAGATTAGACATGGCATTTCACAAATCTTCTGTGGATCTAATGTCCAGAATTGTACTCTCGTCCTCGGTGACACCACCCACATCAATAGCAGCTCTAATCCTTATGGTGCTTCTAATGGAGTTCTCTGACTCTTGCCCCAGGGCATAATCAGGGCTTTCAAGTTTGTGCAGAAACATTGACTAAGATCTGTTAGGCTTTCCAGTTCCTTAATATGTTTCAAAGTGAGCTCTATTCTAAATTGATGGATTGATAGGTATTTATTATTCATTGGTGTATAAATACCTGCTTTTCTCATGGCACTTATTTTCTCTATAGCAGGTTTCCTACCCACATGGTGTGTAAAGATTCTGCGGGTTTAAGACTGATTTGAGCGTTAATACAGAAAGCTAAGTTTACACATTGCTTGAAGATCTGAAGCTTTGTGAGATGTAGCTCTACTCCTTTCCTGATGAATGCTGGTTTTAGGAATACTTCCCTTGAAGGAATGTTGCTTCCAAAAATCTAGCAGAGAAGTGTAGGCTTCCTTAGAGTTGTCGGCATCATGGGTTTCAGTGTTTCATCAGAGTGATGATGGAGCAGAACACTACTGGCCATGGAAAAAGCCGGGAAGATGTAGGAATGCTGGGGAGCAGGAAGTGGAAATACCTGGGATACATTGTTTTGGGAAGACTGAGCATTGAGCTGTTTACCCTTAGAGTGCTAAAGGCTGCATCTGAGGCTATAACTGGAGCCTTGAATCAAGTGAGCAAAGACAGAAACCACTTTCTTCAGCAGGTTTGCTTGTAGTGCATGTAAACCATTGCTATCCAATGTTGTTTGAGGGTTAACCTTAGAGTTCGGTGGTTAATTCCAGAGTAGAGATTAGCTGAGAAAGTCAGCAACAGAAATGCAAGGAGTCTGTGTTCAGAGCCTTTTGTTTCTGCATCCATGTTTCCAAAGTGTTCCTTGTTCGGGGGATATAAAACAGGTTATTAATTTTTTTTTCCAGTGTGGAATCAGCAGTGACTGATGTGGGATAATTAGTTCAGGCACAACAAAGCTGGTTGTAGTGATACCAATTTGAAGCTATTACTAGAAGTAGTATAGTTATAGTTGTGTAATACTTTATAAGTGATGATAATCTCTTAACAGATAATTGAACTGACTTCAGTCATATGAATATGCTGGGAACACCTTGTGATCATGAGCAATGAAAAACTTTAAAACAAATGTTTCGATTAATGATGTGGTGGGGGTTTTTTTCTTAACCTAGAAGAGGAAAGCTTTTTCAGTATTTATTTTGTGGATATTTTATGGGAAAAAAAAAAACACTGAAAAAGTGCTGATATGTTACAAAGAGCAGAGTACACCCCATCCTCAGCAATACTGATCTGAGCTTTAGTAGCTTGATTCATATATTGCTATGTAAGGTCAGAAGCCTGAACAGTGTAGCCAAAATACATCTATTAAGAGACCTATACTGGAGTATGTTGAAATCGAACACAAAAAGAAGTTTTCGACAGATCTATTGATCTCTCATAGTGTTTATGTGTTTTTGTCCACATTGTGGGTGACATTAAATATCCACTGGTGAGGGAGGGGGAAGACAGGACACCTGTGAAAGTGTATGTCATCCTGGGAAGTGCTCTTCAGTCTGTGAGTCTTTACTCCCAAGCAGGCCATCTACAAGCTGGTTTTCATTTCCATGCTTGGAAGAATAGTTCTCAGAGGACATTCTCAGACCTGTAGGATTTTTATCTTTGCCTGAAAGCTAAAATGCCTTTTAGACTGTTGCAGCTCTAACAAAGTAGCAGATACTTGGTGGCTTCTCTGATCCCTGCAAATTTATATGGGCACATGCAGAATTTCTTTTCCTTTCATGCTTGTCTCCTTGCTCCCTCTAGCACAATATAAAAATTTTTATCTCAAATTATACATTTGAGGTATATGCAATAATTCCTCTTGCCCTTCATATCACTCTCCTTTCTTCCTCTTGCTTAGTTTCTTTTTTTCTTTTTTAGCACACTATAGGATATAGCAGATGACAACTTTATCAGAATGTAACTTAGAACAAAATACGAAGCTATTTACAATTGATTGCATTCTTTGAAAGGCATAGATAAAATTGTGGACAAAGACATTTCATCTATGATACAGCTATTCAGGTGCAAAGTATGTTAAAATGTAGTTTATAAAATGCAGGTAAAACTTTTTTTAAGAGGAAGTGTCTTACTGACTAATGCAGTTGGAGGTGGATCAGGTATTTATAACCCACTGGCTTTTCACTAGCAATGTTCATTTGTTCATGTGGAAAAGTTTAGACTTGGATTTGAGCTACCTATGTTGCTTTAAGTTGTAGATACAAACATTTAAAGTTGAGTGCTCTCTTTCAGGAAATGAAAAGCTAACGTTGTGCTGTCACCAAACTGGTAGAGATGTGCCAGTGCCCTCTCATGGCTTTTCTGAGTAGCTTCTCTTTTTTAAAAGAAAAGATACAGAAGTATTTTTTAAGGAGTACAATAGAGAGTAGAAATCATATAACCTTAAATCTTATTTAAAGGCAAAGGAAGATGCAAACCATGCAACAGTTGGTAACTAATGTCAACCTGTTTATTTGCTCTGCCTGTCTTTTGGATGTAACTTTCAAAAGACTTGTGTATTTAAAAAGGTCTGTCCATGTTAGAAGTTTTCTGTACACGTGCTTGTCCCAAGATTCCAGTTGTGCAGGGCTGCAGTTCACTATCTGGGGTAAACCCACGTGTCGTCTCACAGATAACAGGGTGTTTTAAACACCTACTGTGAAGATACAACGGGCAAGACTGACAGAATGTATGTCTGTTTGTTTGCAAAGCAGCCTGTGTCCATGCGATCCAGCACGATTCCCTGGAAGCTGCCCAGTGTAAACTAATCGGAGAGCCCCCTCTGGTGTCTGAAAGTGTCCTCGGATATTAAATTGATATCAATCACAGGAAGTCTTGGCAATCAAGCTAGTCACTTTTTCCCTTCACATCTGGACGTAAATTATTTTTTTTTGTTGCAAAGGTCACAGGAATCATGGGTAGGGCATGGAATGAGGGCCATAGAAAACATGGGAAAGGAAGAATAAAACTGTATTTCCACCTTTTTAGAAATGGTTATTTTTAAGTGACCTGGAATGATGCCAAAGTATACAACAGTTGATGGGTTTTGTTGGGTTGGTTTTTTTTGTTTGTTTTATTTTTTTCTTGAAGTTTACTTTTGTTGTTGAATTAAATACTGCTGAAAGTTACTTTAGAATGTTTTGTGCCCTCAGGTCTCATCTCCACATTTATAGAAGAGCTGTCTCCTAATTGCTGAGAACAATAACTTTACTACAGGAGAAGCTGAGCACGGATTTAGCTGCACCTTCTTTCTTTTGGCATTACTTAATTTCTCTTTTTTTTCCCTTCTACTTTCAACCCCAGTGCTGCCTTAGCCCTGCACTTTGAGCTCTTCCATAGCCAGACCTTGTGCTTCTGTCACAATTTGCATCTTTTCACTTCGCATCTTTTCACACTTTTTTTATTTCATTTTTGAAGTCTTTGTTCTAAGAAATGAAGGAAACACTTCATTTTATGTTCCCCCCCCCCACACACCTCAACTCTCCCAAGTCTCTCAAACAAGCCCTTAAGGAGGGGTTATAAAAACAAAGAGAAGCTTTCCCTGTGTGGGACACGGGTAGCAGTGTGTGCTCAAGCCTGGAGTTGGGGGCATATGGGAAATAAAGGTGGTATTAATTTACCTTTGTAGGTATGGTAAAGCAATGGCAGAGACAGAAGCTTGAGGTTCATTTAGCATAAATGAATTTGTAAAACCTTAATTGCTGTTGTTGGTAACTTCAGCTGTGTTCTACTGCTGCCTTTTATGTAGATAGGCTCTGTTGACTTGCTGATTATTTATTCAGTCATGTAGCATTGTGCTCTCTTTAGACACTAAGTTGGATAAAATCATACATCAGAATCTGACAGCAGGAATTCTCATGCTGAGAATCCAAGATTAAGTCCAGAAATTTTATTCTGTTTTAACAATTACCTTCTGTGTCCCCTTTCAGACTTTAGGGGATCTCATTCTTGTTTCTGTTGTTCATAACTCCCAGTTCCACAATCTTTGCTATCCTTATGCCAAATAAAATGGAACAGCTATTTCCTGAATGCCAATTCCTACATGGACAGTGGGATGACTCTTAAGCATCTTGATAGATAGATTTTTTTCAAAAAATGAATTTTTTTTTCTTCTAGCCCTTGCAGGTCCGGAGGAGGTTTTTAAGCAGTAAATGCTCTCTTGCATTTTATCATTAGGTCTTTCCTACAGTTCAGTTTGATTTCTTTGGCATGTATTGTGTTGAACAATCCTCTTACAGGGTTTGAGTTTTTTAGCTTCTGAAACCATTTGTATGATATACTTTTAACAGTTAACTTCCAAACTTTTGATATAGGAGGTCTAAACGTAATTTCTCATTTCAGATACTCTAAGTATGTAGGAAAAGCAGAGGCCACTGGTTTTCTTTCCTTTTGCAGATGTTTCTGTCGTGTGCTCTATTGCTTCATAACTGGAGCTGTTTTTCAGGCTTTCTCTGCAAATCTTTTGAGCTTAAAAACATTCACTCACCTTAAAATCGTGGTGTTATCAAACTTACCTGGATGGGGCACAGAGATTGCTGGGCTTATAGTTGAAGTTACCAGTCTGAAAGATCTATTAAAAAAAAAAAAAAAAATCCCATATTGACTATTTGAATTTACTGATATGGAAAATGGCTTCGTTTTTCAGTTGTGTGTTTCTGTGAACTCTGAGAGGCAGCCTGAGCTCCTTACAGTATTTGCATTGCTTTAATCGTGGTACAGAGTGCTCTGCAGCTTTTCTTCTTTTGCTCTTTTCCCTTAATTAAACAAATTTAAGCTAGGAAACAGACTCTCTAGTGAATCTCCTCTCCCTTGCTTCAGTCTTCTGTGTGATTTATTTATTTATTTTACTAACAGTTAGTACTGATATTCTTGAGTTTCTCTTGTAGCACTCATCATTAAAAAAAAATAAATCTGCCTCTGATTGAGTTAGAAAGCTTCCTGCAAATAGCTATACACATACAAACCTGTGAGGAAACCATGCCTAGGTGGAAGCTCTCAGCTTTCACTCTAGTGGTTCAGTTTGGATTTTATTTGACAAAAGCCATTTTTACTGGACTGAATCCAGCTATAATGTAATCCCTAGCTTCTCATCTGTATTCTTGAAGACTAATAGAATAGTAAAACCTTCTTAAAATAACTTAAATGTGTTGTATAGTGTCCTCAGGGTAACTTATACACTAAAGATTTTTTTTTCCCACCCTGTAGAGGTACCTCATTAAGTGAGATACACACTGGTGTCATTATTAAGTTTTCATGCATTTCCCAGTTTTGATGCTAATCTTCATGTGTGTTAATTTTTTTTTCCTTTGCAGCACCAATGTGGTTATGAATTATTCAGAAATAGAGTCTAAGGTTCGAGAAGCAACCAATGATGATCCATGGGGACCTTCAGGGCAACTCATGGGAGAGATTGCCAAGTAAGTGATAATTTGGCTCAGTGATGAAGAAAAGAAAGGTGCATTTTATATAGGAATGTGAAATCTGCTGCTAAATCAACTCTGTGGCACACTGATAATGCTGAAAAGTTGCTGTAAAACAAGTCATTTTTAATGCATTATCTTACAATGTAGTGAAAACCGTCAAAAAAAAAACCCAAATATTTTTTTTAATTCTTGATTTTTATTTATGTAGTCTCATAATTCTTTCCATATATCTGAATTCTTTGGAGTGTTTCTTTTCAAGCTGCTTTCTTGTGACTTTCCAAATGGAGTAAAATACATTCCTTGAACTGTTTTCTGTTTGATTAAGTTTGGGAGTTGAAGCTTTGACTAGTTGCAGTGGTTATTAGAGCATTCATTATACATATTATTTTCAATATAAAGTAGTGAAGGTTCTTTTACTGCCTCAAATGTTTAGAATTACTTTTTTTTCTTTTATAGTGCTGGTATGTAAACTGCTGTTATATGGGTAAGAAACGGGGATAGTTTTTTCCCTTCTAATGGAATCACATGTGAATGGGCTTAGATCAAGGCTGCCATCTACCGTCAACCCTGCGTCTTAACAAGCTATTGTAGCAAACCACGGAGAATAAAAATGTCTTTACACCTTTTGTTTAATTCCTTAGGGCTACGTTTATGTATGAACAGTTTCCAGAACTTATGAACATGCTTTGGACTCGAATGCTGAAAGACAATAAAAAGAACTGGAGGAGAGTTTATAAGGTCTGTATGTATATGTATGTGAGCTGGAAGTGTTCAAGACTTTGTGTTGGTGTATGAAGGACATAATGTTTGTGCTACTATAATGTTCTGATGTGGTGTCTTATTTAGATATTGCCATATCACTCCACTAGCAGCCTAGAGTTTTCTTCCTAACTATATACTTTACAATTCTGTTGCTGAAGTCAAAGATGTCTTTCAGATGTTGTACATGGAAAAAAAATAAATAAATCTGGCTTCAGAAGTGTATCTAAGATATCTAAGATGTTACTTAACAGATGTAATAGAGGAATTACATTTTGCTGATATTCAAGAATTGGAGTAGGATTCACATTTTGAATTTACCTAAAGTAGTTGTTATGGTGCTTCATGAGAAGTAGAGGATAAGTTACTGTGCTATTAGGAAAATCTTTTTGAATGAATTAAAGAATACCTGAAGTAAAAAGGAAACTATTTTTTCTGCCATTTAATAGTTGTCTAATAGTTGTAGTTTAGCTTTGAGTGGACCAAATTTTCTTCAATTATCATTTAAGGTTTTTATGTCCTACTTGTGTTTTGGAAAAAAACGAAACATTTGCATTTTTCTTGTCTTTGACTAATTAGCATGATGCAGAAAGTTTTTGCTTGAGATTGTATCATGCTGCACTTAAAGTGGTTTTCAGTGTTCATTGAATTATGCAAATATAACCTCATTTTTTTAGAACTGATGTATTAGACTAGATTATATTTTGTTTTTATTGATGCCAGGATTGTAACAAGACAGGACTAATTCTAAGGCATGGCTTGTGCTTTTCACAGGTGCTTTATGTTTTGTATTCATAGTCATTGTTTTCCCTGAAGTACAATATAAATTAATATTTAATGCTATCACACATAGCTACTTAATGTTATAAAGACTGCTTGGAATTGTTTATCAGGTTTGGATAGGTTGAAATATAATGATAGTTCTAGCTAATAAAAGCACTGCTTTGGAGAAAGTGTTTGTTTTGGTTTGGGCTTTTTTTTTCCAAGATAGAAATCTTCAACATTAAAAAATTGCAATTAAAGTACTATTTAAACTTTGTTTGCTTTGTTGCATGCTTAAAATTGCCCTGAAATGCAGTTTTGTCTATTACATCCTGCAGAAGGCTTCTTAAATTTCTGTTACTTCTCAGGGAAAAATCATTGGAAAATTGTGAACAAGTGAAGCAAAAGAAAATGCTTCATAGCAGGCTTAACTTTTTTTTTTCTATTAACTTGCTACTGCTAGCTTTAAAAATAAGCAGTAGGTGAAGGTAACTATTTCTAATTTAATAATAACAAATTAGAGTTTGACAAAGACAGTTTTGATATCTTATAGAGCAAAAGATGCATGTGGGGAAAACATTGGTTTTTTTCCTGTGTGAATCCATATAGTAAGCATTATTTAAAAGGGAAAAGTCTTACTACTTACTAATTTGGGGGAGAGGTTTGGTTTTCTATTGCTTTTTTTTAAAAAAAAAAAAAAGATAGAGCTTTTTGTTCATGCAATCATAAGGTGCTTTGTATTTTTATAGTCTTTGCTGCTCCTAGCTTACCTCATAAGGAACGGATCAGAGCGTGTTGTTACAAGTGCCAGAGAACACATTTATGATTTGCGATCCCTGGAAAATTACCACTTTGTAGGTAAGCAATAGAAAAATCTTATAAGCAAATTAAAACAGTAGTTGGACTTGTCAGTCACCTGAACCAGCTTAGAAGCTTCCCTGGTCTAATTAGAATGTGACTGTTGCCGGTTGTGTGAAGAGTGCAGAATCCAAGACGTGGGACCCTAGAGTATTAATTAGTGAAGACAAGAACTTGCAGAAAAGACTGGCTAATAACAACAGAACCAACACAACATGAGTTGGGGTTGATATTAAAATATGCACTGGAGACTGGTCCCCTGTGGTGTCCATAAAGGAATAGCTTTAATCATATGGGAAGAAAAGGTTAGAGCTCCAAAACACACACATCTGTTTGAAGCTAGGGTTTTTTCCTCCCACCAAATAATATTTACAGTGCAAAGGCAGCAAAGCCAGTGTGTGTTTTGAATGTGAAACAGGCTGGGAAAGGAGCATGTTTAGCTTGCAGTACATCCCAAGTGAAAGCAGTTTTGAAAAAATTCAGTTTTGCAATAAGACCGAGTTCTTGCAATTAAACTTGCAAAAACTGTACTAAAAAGACTGAGGAAAAGCACTTCTATTTTGAAGTGTTACAGTTGTTCACGTGGAGGATATAATCTCTGCCTCAGTCTTTGTTAATGTTTTCAGTGTTCCAGCAGCAGTTAGGTGTTTCTAAATACCCCATTCAGTGACAAATCTCATTTAACTAAGGATGAAAATTTATGTTGAAACAAAATATTTGGTCCCTCCAAAACAAAACAGCCATAAGTTCTCTTGGACTACTTTGTACCTAATTCAATTTTTTTTTTAATCATTTAATTCAGTATTGATGCTTCTGATTTTTTTTTTTCTCCTTTTCCCCTCTTTTCCATCCATTGTCTCTCTCCTGCTTTACCAATGCAGATGAAAATGGCAAAGACCAAGGTATAAACATTCGCCAGAAGGTAAAAGAAATGGTTGAATTTGCTCAAGATGATGATCGGCTTCGGGAAGAGAGGAAGAAAGCAAAGAAGAACAAAGACAAATACGTTGGGGTGTCCTCAGACAGTGTTGGAGGGTTCAGATATAGTGAGTTTACCAGTACAGTTGTTACTGTCACAGTTTGTGTGTTTTTTAAAAGCTGTTTGCTTAGTACTATGGGTCCCATATGCTTTTTGAAGGAGGGCTCCCTGAGGTTATACCAAATTTACTTTGTGTAGGCACACAAAGCTTGCAGATGGATTTTAGTTGCACAGCAGACCCATGTGCAGGCTAGTGTACCAGTACCCCTAAATCCAAAGGAATTGCAGCCACCAGTGAAGAGTCATAGGTAACACCAGAAAAAAATTTTAAACTTTTTGTTAAAAAATAACCCAACAAACTACACAAACAAAAAAAATGTTTATTAAAAATATTTATGTATTTAAAAAATGTTTGAAAGGTGCCAGTCCTATCCATAGCTTGGCTCTGGTACTTGCAATGGAACCTTTTGATAATAGGTCCTTTAAAAGCATACACAAAACAAAAAACATAAAGGACAAAACCACATCTGAATGCTGTAGGCAGGCAGTCTAATGTACCTTTGCTTTTGGAAATAAATTCACTCGTTTGCTGAAATGGCTGATATTCTTGGTCTGTGCAGTGAGTTCTGTTAGACTCTGGATCTTCAGTGTGGGGTGTTTGTAAGATCTTGGCCTTTGGGGATGTAATCTCATCAGATTGTCTTCATTCTGAGAGGATGAGTTTTCTCTGACAGCTTTGGTTAGATCAAGGCACACAACCAGTTAGTTCTCTTTTGCTTATGAAGTCCAAGTCTGCAGCTTCCTCCTTGCTTTCCAGTCCCTGATATAACATATAGCAGGGGTCTGAGCTTGAACTGGCTTTTATGGCTGATGTATCTCAGCATGTTGTCCATGATCCTGCTGTCAGTCTTGAGATGTTTATCTGTGTTTTCTTTGGCCTGAATAAATCCTTGGCTGCTTTTATGAAGGGACGAGTCCCAAAGTCACAGTGGCAGAAGACTCGGGTCTGCTAGAGTCGGTGACTTGGAGAGAAGGGTTGGGTTAGGTACAAGATCTGAGTAGTAATTGCAGGAGTTAAACTTCACCTCTCCCTCTCTCATGCTGTGTATTCTTTTTAATCTTCTTCACTGTGAACCTTAAAGTTAGATTTACTCTCATATGTTTTGACAGGTTACTTCTCCATGTTCCTCTGTTCTCCCCTTTTTTCATATGCAGAGTAGCTGAAAATCTCTATCTTCATGGAAAGATATATCTTGTTTTATTACACTCTTTTAGGCTTTTGCTACCTGATTGGAATTCTGGTGATTGTCTTTTTAGGAAATACTTATGAGTCACTGCATTTGTACTTTTAAGTTCATGCCCCTCTGCTCTTTCACTGAGCTTATCTTTTTGATTTACTCTGTACAGAGTCGTGATCTATCCCTGTATAATGGGTGGAAGTCTATCTCCATGTGCTGTTTAGTTATCATTCAAGTTTTAATTTAAAGGACTATCTACTTTGTCTTATAGTTCATTTTTATGATAAAAGACTTTACTTAACAGGCCAAGGTATAATTGAAAGTTTAAAACCATAAAATATTTCTAACAGCACAAACTAAACTTTTTCCTAGTTCAGGCTTCTAATCTAAAAAATTATTATTACTTAAATATAAAATGCTTTTATTTTGAGAGTTTTTCCTTAGTTCTTTTTGTCCTGGAAATACTAAGCTCAAGGGTTTTCTTTTATTTATTTTTAAATTCCTATCACACAAGGAAACCTTCTAATGGCATCTACATTAAAATGCTTGAGTGCCTGACATAATCTGAAATAAGGCCATTTTATTCTCCTGCAAAATTTAACAGTAGTACATTTCTTAGCAATTTCTTCCTTTTCAATGATGATCTCACTGAGCATCTCAACAATTTGTAGCAGGTTCTCTACTTTTGAAAAAGTTTCTGTCCTTTATGGATCTAAACAAATATCATTGGAAATTTGCACTTAGTTCTTCAGTAAGAAAATATATCCTCTGGTATGTGACATTATTAGACAGATATGACTCAAATTTTGCACCTTGGAGTGCTGGAATCCATCATTTTAATTAAGAATTAATTGAATACATCTTGAACATTACCTGAGTTACAGTATTAGTTGTATGTAAACTGAAGTAATCATTTTTTCACCATTCCTTTCTGCTACTTAATTTTACTCAAAAATTACCCTGTGTCACATTTTTACAACAGTGCTAAAAAATACCTTGTTTCCTATATGATGGCCCAAAATAGAAAACATTTTCATAAATGTGTTGTTTAGACACTGAGCTATATTGTGATGTTTCATATACCTATGTTTTCAGCAGGTCTGATATAACATCACAAAATAAGGTAGTAAAGTGTGCTGTGCTTCTGGTAGTTAAGTCTTTGTTAAAATATAAGTGTTGATTTTTCCCTTCAAAATAAACAGAGGTTGGCTGAATGTGTGTATAAGTAAGTCCAGGCTTTAGGTTTTTAAACATTCTTAATGAGATTGTACAGTAAAAGTAGTTATTTCCAGTGAACCTGTTAGCTCTTGGTAAACTAAGAAACCAGTATGGAGGTTGTGAATACTTGATTTGGAAAAAAAATAATTTTGATTTCTTAATAGTGTTGAGTAAAGGTGTTTGGGGTACTCAGTGGCTGCTGAAAAGCTCATTTCTTTATTGCCTTTTATTTTTTGATCTCTTTAAAAGACTTTTTAATCGGTGTGAAGAAGAAAGAACAGGCAGTTACACACTGCATATGTGTTTTTCAGTGTTTCAGTCCTGTGCTTTTATGTGTTCATGAATGACAGTGTATAGAAAACCCAATTGATTTCCCTCTGAGCACACAGTTTGGCCAAGAATGGAGTATCACACATAAGAGACAGTTACAAAACTGGCACATCCCATTTCTGATAAGCTGCTTATGCAGCCAGGGTCGATGATGCCTCTTGTGCTTCTCCAGCAGAGTCCATGAGTATCCTGATGTGCTGTGCTGTGCAGTGCATTGAGATTGTGGTGTTGTCATAAACAAGAGTCTTTGAATCTGCATTCCTGCCACTTAATGATTGGCATTACATGCTGTGCCTTGCTGTAATAGTGTTGATTCAGCACTGTGGGAGCTTTCAGTTTGCTTTGAAAACTTGTAAGGTTTATGTATCTAGGGCAGGGGGGCTTAAGAGTGATTCCAGAAATACCACAGGCAATTTTTTTCTGTCATCTTCAGTATTTCTTATCTTAATGACTTACGCAGGTGAACGATACGATCCTGAGCCCAAGTCAAAATGGGATGAAGAATGGGATAAAAAAACAGCTTTTCCATTCAGTGATAAGTTAGGAGAGCTAAGTGACAAAATTGGAAGCACGATTGATGATACCATCAGCAAGTTCCGAAGGAAAGACAGAGAAGAATCTCCAGAGAGATGCAGGTACTAGAGTTATTTTAATATTGATTTATTTTTGTGAAGCTGCTATTATAAAACTCTCTGACATAGGTGATTATTAGTTTCAATCCTCTGTCATTCTTTTTGTCAGTATGGAAGCATGTTTGTGTTCAGTACCTGTTCCCTGGCCTTCTTATGCAGCCCTTAATGGCCTTTGGGAATAAAGTAGCTCTGTCAGTAGATAACTGCTCTTGGCTGCCTTCCATTACTGCCCCTAGCTTAGATAGCTGCTGGCAAAGCAGGGAATTTGGCTGAAATTTCTGAAGCTTTTCCCTGTCTCAACAATCCCGTGGTCTTCCTTGTGCCGGTATACTCACGGCTGCCATTTACTGCTACAGTTTCTCTGAATGCTGAAGTGCCAAAGGAGAAGTAAAATGACTTAGACATACTTTGACACAATGCTTCTTCCCTGAGGTGATCTCAGGAAGAACAGACGTTTTTTAAAAAAAGAGAAAATATTCAAAATCAATTAAACCTTCTCAAGAAAATGTTGTATTTTACAATTGGGCCATTGGGTTTTTTTTCAATAAGGAAGAAAAGCAACCCTGCTTTGCCTCCAGAAAGAGCTTTGCATACATTGCACTTCAACAGGTACATTGAGTTTTATTATCTGGAGATCAAATTCATACTTAACAGAATCTGAAATTGCTGTAGAAAATGTGCTTAAGTATATTGATATAATTCCCTTTGGGAAGCAACTTCAAATTCAAATTTGCACTGAGATTTGATTAATATTTTTTTCAGGACTGTCTTTGCCTACACACACACACACTTTTTTTTATTATGTGTATAAAATGCACACACAAAAATTACAAAACTTGAGCAATTTTACGTGGAAATTAATTACAGTGGCAGCATTTCTGAGAGAGATGGTCTTGCTTAGGCATTAATAAATCATAGCACTGATATTCTTTGCACGCATCAGGGTTCCCTCTTAGAACTTACTATCAATAGAATACAAAGAGAAAGGATCAGAAGAAAAGTAAACAATTTGAAATTTAACAATGGTATATTGCTGTTTGCTTTTCTGTACTTATCTTTCAAAAGTAACTTGTCATATGACATCTGTAAAGCTCACTGTCCACATTTCATATAGAAGGGTGTACAGTAAACAATTTTTATCTTACTTCCTTTGCTTTGTTTCTGAATGGCTCCTCATTTCTTCCTTGTGCTGGTCTTGTGCCTTCCAGTCTTCCAGACAATCCATTCTGCAGTCTAATCTTTATAAAATGCATCTTATTTTCAGGATTTATCTGCCATACATCTCTACCCCAAGTTACATTGATCTTTTTATCTGGCAAATACTACATTTTTTTATTTCCATTTTGCTCTTACAACACCTGTCCCTTTTATTTTTCTTCCATTTTTGGTAAATGTCAGTTGTGGTATTTGTCTCAAAACTTATGAAAGTAATAAACTCAGGACTTGAGCTAAAAGGAGGATTTTTTTAGGACATACCTGAGCAAAACCAATGTGGTAGTTGCAGGTTATCCTGCTATAAGAAGGAATCTGTGCAGCAGTGTGGCTTCTCTAATATTGCTTCAGTTCCCAGCCTTCTCTTGGTGCAGTTATTAGACATCATATAAGGTTTTATCAAGAATGTTGAAATGAAGATGTCTGCCTCTGCAGAACACATCCAAGGATCCAAGAAGATTGAACTCAAGGTTATAGAATGTCTGTCTATTTATACTTAAAGATACTGTAAATGCAAATATTGTAATTCCTGTTGTATTAACAGAATACTGTATTTTGTGTAATGCTAAGTAATGAAAGGGAAATAAATATGAAATTTTAATTGACTTAATCTCACAATGACCTAAGTCTCTTGTAAATGCTTTATGAAATCTATGCATTTGTTTTCACACTTCAAATAAACGACCAAACAAAAAACCCCAAAGAAAACAATGAACCAACCAAACAACCAAATCCCAAAACGAACAAGGAAAGGAAAAAAAAAAAAAACACAAACACAAAAGAAGCTTCCAGAAATTTACTATCTTGTGTAGCCTGCTGCTATATGTTGACATAAAGTTGCCATTTCCCTTGGAAAATTAAGTAAATGGTGATACTTGCTCATCTGGAAATTGGCTGTTTTATATTCTGTTGTGTCTATCTTAACAGCTTTATAGATCAGTTTTATTTTGGTACTGTAAAACCAATGAAGAAATGAGTATGTGACTTACACATCTTCACAGTGGTTAATGGAATTTAGATGACACAATTTTTACCTGTAATAATCACACCAGAAGAACTTGGCCAAACTTCTGGATTTCTGACCCTACTTGCAAATTCAGTAGTTTATATAGTAGGAAAAAAACGTAAGAAAAAACAAACACACACCAACAAAAAGGCTTGAGGTAACTAAGAACATAACCTATGCTATAGCTGCTTCACTTTAGCTTTCAGTGAAACTGCAGCTCAAACAGCTACCATGGGAGAAGCCTCTTCTGCTATTTTTTTTCTTTAAAAGAAAAAGGTTAGTACTGCTGTGGGGGAATTGGATTATCCCCTTGGAAGCAGAGAAGATGGGAAATAATACCCCCTGGGGTGGGAAATCCTCTGTTTCTCTTTCATAGTGCTTGTTAGTTCTTAGGTGGATAAAGACAATTGCTGTCCTGAGTGTAGCCTTGTATGGTGAAGGTTTATTTTCTAAAGTGTCTGCAGAGACTCAGAAATCCTTTTGAAACACTGCAAATTTTTTTTTTCATGGGAATTCTTCAAACTCTGCTAATCCTTATTTCTCCAGTATTCAGAAAGGTAACAGAATAGTAAGGAAGCAAAACTTTTTAGTACGCCTATAAAAGGATGCAAGAGCCAAGTTTAAATGTAGTAGATAGTCTTAAATTTTTTCCCTAAAGAATGTTAAAAAACAAACAAACAAAAAAACCCCAAAAACCACCACCACACACCACAAAAAGCTTAAAAGAAAATGAGCATGTATCCATACTTTTCTAGAAGTTGTGGCTGTGTACTTCCTTTGTTTTTTAATTATTTGGTGCTAGCTATAATTTTTCTTTTGAAGCAATTCTCAGACAAAGCACTGCAATTTTACTATTCTGAGCACAGTAAACACACTTAAATGGAACATTAATCTGTAATTTTTGGGGTTTTTTTTGTTAATGCGACCATTAAAGAAAAATAGAAAACAGATCTCCTGAGACAGTTTGGAAGCAGTACAGGTTGTCATAAAAAATTGAATATTTTAATATTTGTCCTGCTTTCTGGCAGAGATGTTTAATTTCTTTTCTCAAAAGCTTTTAGGCATTTATTTTGCTGTAGATCACCAAAACCTCTTTTTTTTTTTTTTTTTTTTTTTTTTTTTTTTTTTTTTTTTTTTTTTTTTTTCATTCTTAAATTGAAGAGCTTGATCTCTACCCATTCTGTAGCCATAGCTCCATTAACCAGACTTTGATGACTGTCAGCCACATCCTCCACCTCCAGAATCTGTGTGGATCAGGTAGTCTGAATAGCGATGAGAGAACCTCCTGCAATGTATTTCAGAGACTAAGCCTTAGTTGTGACTGTCCTGATCTTACATGCTTTCAACACTCATCTAAAAGGTGACTTCTCCAAGGCTTTTAGGCTGGAATTAGCATCTATATACCATGCTAATGTGCAAATCGGTCATCTCTGATTAAAAACATCAGTTAAAATCCTGATGTTGCAAACGAAAATGTGGTTAGTGGTCCCCCTGCCGTGCTTGTGCACATCAGTGGGTGATCTGCAGAAAGCCAGAGCTGGAACAGTCTGCCTGTTGCAAGTCAGGGTTGGAGTGCCTTAGGAGGAGAAAGTTAGGTGATACCAGCTGAGCTCACTTGTCTGTCTTAAGTCTGGCTCAAGCAAATGTCAGTATTTGCTACATTGGAGAGCAGCTATGAATTTTTTTTTTTTTTTAATTAAATTAATACTAATAAAGTGAGCATTTATATTCAGTGCTGTTAATGAATTGAGCTATCCCCAGTGGTGAGCAGGTAATTCCAATGAGGAAATGACATATGCAGTGTATTCTGAAAAACCCACTATTGTTGAGAACAAAGGCTACCCTCTAGAGTATATTGCAGTTACTGTCATATTCTCCTTGACAAAGGGACAGCCTTTCTTAAATTTTGCAGTTTTAGTATTCTAATGCATTATTAAAATATAAAAACCTTCCACTCTCAACTATGTTGCTAAGGGAATTATTATTTCAAAATACGCTTCAATGTATTTAAGCTTTTTCTATAGCAATTTTCACTGTTATGTACAAATCTTACCTTGATGGTAATAGGCAACATGACTGTTGGGGGGGGCGGCAATTGATTTGTTTGTGAAAGACTTAAAATATAAAAGTAGAAAGTGTAACAGATTAAACAATATTATGCAGTGACATATAAAAAGTTTTCACCTGAAATGGTGACACTTTTGGTTTTTTACATTTTAAGAGTAAATGTGTGTTCTCTGACAGAAAATTAATAGCATCATTGCATAATTCTGTAAACATCCTTTCTCCACAAACATTTTAAAGAGCATAAAAGCCTGTTTGTCTGGAAAGGCAAATGAGTTGAAATAAGAACAGATTTCTTGAAACCTGAAAGGTAGTACCTGTTCTTACTTCACTGTTTTCTGTTTCTTGGTGTTAAGTCCCAAGCAGACCTGCTGACTTAACTTTTTGTTGCTGAAAGCGTTATGTAATGTGTGGGGGAGCTCCTGTCAGAAGGTAATTAAGTGTACTGGATTTAACCACTGATTTCCTATTACCCTCTGCCAGGCACTTGCAGTTAGTGCTTAACAAAATAACTTGTTTTTCTTCATCACTTTTGTGCAGTAGGTGCAGTGCTGTGTTATGTAGATTAATTATGTAAGGGCAAAACATTTCCTTTCTCAGTTACAGGAAGAAGCGGCATTTTCATTATGAACCATCACTGCAAGCAACTGCAGTAACCACAACTCGTGTGGCTTAAGACTGATGTCCACCTAAGTAACTGAGAAGTCCATCACAACTGGTATTCTGTTGCTTTTGTTTTTCTAGTGACAGTGATGAGGAAAAATCCAGAAGAGGTAAATCTCCCAAAGCTGAATTTAAAGATGAAGAGGAGACTGTGACAACCAAACACATTCATATTACACAAGCTACAGAAACTAGAACCACCAGACACAAACGCACAGCAAATCCTTCAAAAACCATTGACTTGGGAGCAGCAGCACATTATACAGGGGATAAAGCCAGTCCAGAACAGAATGTTGCTGCTCATACTGCACAGTCTACGGCAAAGGTGAGACAGCAGGAGGGCACAGTGATCCAGGTAGTTTGGAAACTGTTTTCTTCTAACCTTGGAAACAGTTTTTAACTTGGGGCAGAATTTTTGTTCTGCTGCAGTCAAGGGAACTTTTATCTAAAATGTTGGGATTTTTAAAGGCTGTGGAACAGTTTAATTATCATTAATTGTGTGATTATTTTAAAATACAGATTTTTTTTAACATTTATTCATGACCGTATTTTAATCTCTTCAGGAAAGTGAAGATAAAATCTTGGCCTGAAGTGTGAAGGATTCTCTAAACCTGCACACTTATTAAAAATTATCAAATACTTCATTATCTTTTTAGAAAATTTAAGTCACTAGCTTTTTAGTAATTTAAATTTAGCCACATTCTAGAGATTTTTAAAGACAAATCTACTATCTCTCTAAACAAAACTCCAAAACCTTCCCAAAAAATCGGAAAGCTTCCCAAAGTCATTTAAGATAAGCAGTGACACACCACAAGATGTGATCTGTTCTATAATTTCTTCTTCAGGCTTCTGTACCCTCTGGCAGCAAGTTGTCTAATGACTTAGTTGATCTGTTACTTGATGGAGCTAGCCAGCCAGTCTCCACAGGTAGGCACATCGTGGTTTTAATGTCTTAATGCATATTTTGAACCAGTTTGTTGATAAGCTTGCTTGATGTTACATGGATAAAGAGTAGTAGATAAATTGAGAAATGACATCTTTAATTTTTTTGAGTATTCTAGACCCTTTTGTAGTAAGGTACTCAGTGCTGCTGCATGGGACTAATAAATGTTAGCAGCACAACGATGAATTGCCAGATCAGTCTGTCAGAAACTGCATTTGTAATGTAGTTATTTATAATTAACTCTAAAATCAAGTGCAATCCTTTCACATTCAAGTGTTTCTCACAGTGAAATTCAAAGGCTGGGCAGCTAAATGATCTTTACATAAGCTTTCATCTAAAGCATATGGCACTCTTGTTTCTTTATCTCATTTTATCTTGGCATTTGGTTGATCCCAAAAAGAAATTGCTGCCTAGAAGTAAAATTATTAATTGTAAAACACGTCCCTTCACTCTTTTAATTCTGCATTTCATTTCATGTCCATTAACCTTCACATAGACTTATCCTTAAACTCAAACAGCAGTTTCTTTTTAGGAGTGTGTTAAATTTCAGTGCCTTGCATACAGGATTGATAGAGGAGTTTAGGGGCTTGGTGGTTTGCTTCTTAAACATAAAACTTCAGAGATGTTTTAAATTTAAAAAAAACCAAAAAAACCACAACAAAAAAACCAACCAAAAAAACAACACTTTAAAATTGTACTTACAGATTCTTAATATTGACAGTTTTGTTTGTGGCTAGCATGGAATAGAAAAAGGGCTTCCATGCACTTGTGGTCTAATGGCACAGCTGGGATTTACTGTGTATACAATTTTTCTTTAAAAACTGTTTTGAATAGCAAATAAAATAGTGTGTGCATTTTCATAGACAAAAACCTTCCATTTCTCTCTATTATAAATACGCTACTTCTGTTATATATGGGATCACATTCACATTATTCTAGAAACACATGTGTTTTCCTCATCTCCAGTCTTTCTTTTAAAAACAATGTAAAATCCCACTGCCAAAAATGGCAGCCCTGTGGCTGAAGGCCCAAGCACATGGGAAGGTGGCTGTGTTCACACAGCCTCTAAGTATTTATTAATTGAAGAGGGGGAGAAATTCCATAGTAGTGTAGCATGAGATCCATCTCAATCTTTCCTTCCTTAATTCTAGTACATCTTTAAACTGTGTACTCTTTCATTTTTGGGAAAGTAGATAAAGTTTGTGTGTCTGCTCTGAATTGTGTTAATTTCTAGTAATTAAGAAATAAAACTAATTTCATGCATCTGTTTTTTTATGCAGAAATGCCCCCATAATTAAGGGAAAATTTATTCTGTGTTATTTTTGATTTTATTAACTTAACATACAAAGATGTTCATTGCTCACTGGAGTTACCACAGTTCCATGGAATTTTAAGATCCTGGGTCAGAATCACTACCTCAAGTCAATACTAGTTCTTGTGGGAAAAGTGATTAAAGCATTTTTTTTTATTTTATTTATATACGTATGTATATATTTGTCTTTATGTATAAAAAATATCACACTGAGAATACATGTTTGCAGTTCAAATTGAGCCTTCCCTGTTTCATCCAGAACTGTGGCATCTTCCCTGTTACAGTGCATTTGAATGTTTCATTAGTTTGGTTCTCTGCCATAGAAAGCCTTTTTTCTTTTTTCCCTTTTTTCTCCTTTTTCCAAAGCAGCATTAGAAATGGTGTTGAGAAGAGGTGTGTTACCAGCTGATCCTGCTGAATAACCTCTTTGCTGACCTGGGAAGGCAGATGGAAAGGGTTAATTTGTAGTGACAGTTCTCACATGGGAATCTTTGAGGATAGCTCATGTTGAGAAGATTAGCACTGTCCTTCACATATAGGTCACTTGTTATGACCACTGCTTCTTGCAGCACAGGGTGTGGGAACATTCCCAGTGTCTGGCAAGACACAGGAAAAGGGTCAAATGCAGCCTTTGATCTATCCTCTGAAGGAACTGGCAGGGAAGTCATGTGAATTCAGGGAACTCAGAATTTGCTTATCTATGTATTTTCAGGTGCAGAGATGTGGAAGAAGGTTGGTGAGGCTCGTAAGGGTTACACATTACTAAAGCAACACAATTTGTATGTGAGGGGGGTATTTGGTTGCTCTAAAGGAGCAATCTGCGATGATGTCAGATTAGGTTAGACCTGCTGGAAGTAATTCTTTGGTGTTAACTGGAGAATGAGGTTCTTTAATCTTAGCTGGTGATACTTTTTTAGGGATTTGCTGTGTTCAGTTTAAGCTCTGCCACCTCTCTCTGGAACTTGGTTTCATTTGAAAACAGGCAATAGAGGTGGAAGGGAAGTTGACTTGACTGGAAATGTTAAGGGGTTATTTTGAGTTTGAACCTAGCTCTGTTTTTAAAATTAAATTAATCCCTAGGTACTGTGTCAACCAGCCCAGGCATACCAGGAGAGCATTGATTTTTTTTTTTGAGGATCTGGTCGAGAGTGTCTCATCTGTGTTGCTCATTCTGATATAAACCTTCAAACTATTAACCTGTTCTGAACTCTGTAAGGACACATGTGATAAAAAAAAGTTATTTGAAATGTTTGATTGCAGTAGACAGAGTAAACATGGTCAGAACAGGTTTGAAGCTTGATGTTTCCCCAGCTCATCTTACTCTTTTTCATTCTTTGGCTGCAGTGAGCATAAAACTGGTGTGTGAGCATATCTAAGATGCTTATTAGATCACATCAGAATTTGTGTTGAAGAAATTTCTTAACTTTATGAAATCATATCCTCCTGAAAAGGTGGTGCAAGGATTTCTGTAGTGCTGTGTTTCTGAAAAGTCAGAGAGCCCATCCGTGCTTTCCCTTCTCATGTTGTATATCATACGCTTTGTGCTCAGCAGGAAAAGACATTTCCCCTTGGAAGAACAGTTGCCTTCCTGGCAATGTCTACAGTAAAATAACATTAAAAAGAAATACAAGTACATATGTATTAGAAAGTGAATGGTTCCTTTTATTACTGCTAGCCATTTATTAAAAAGGAGATGGTTCTAGTTTAATTAACCCAGTTGAGAGCAGCAGATGGGGCAGAATGTCTTGCAGCGATAAGACAATTCAGAAATGGCACCAGATGTTGGAAGCTGTCCCTGGTGGTGTTTGAGTGCAGCACAGATGTTCCAGTCCCACCTGGCTAGTTTCTAAGCACTGCAGGCTAAGCAGCTGTGATGTAACCTATATAATGTACGTATAACACTAAAAGCAAAATAATTGAACTGCTGCAGCTTCTTCTAAGGGTGGAACTGCTTGAGGTGAAATCTTTTGAGGACAAACAAATAAGGTCAACTTTTTAGTTTTCTCAGGTCAGTGGAATACCTACTTAAAAGCAGTATCAATGATAGCTGGATTATTAGTTTTGTAAACTGTTTTGGTTTTGTGTTGTTTTTGTTAAAAAGAATGCAGCTTTCCAATATAGCTCTTAAATCTTTCTTCTGTTTTTATACCTTGACTTTATTTTTTTTTTTAGTGAAAAAAATGTTACTGTGCTGGGTTCAGAGTTAATAATTCATATGCTGTATACAAATGTCTGGTTGGAAAACTTAATGTTCCTGCTGTAGAAAGAAAGCAAACTTATAAAAAAATGAACACAAATGGAAGCTCTGTCCTTGAAATCCCAATTCAAGATCATTGCAGAATCATTCATGCTTTAAGTAACACTAAAACTAAATATAAGGCGACATGTAATTTTTCATAGTAAGCATAATAAATTAACTTTTATACAGTAAGAACATTTGGGTTTTATATATTGCACTTTCAAGTTGTAATTTTACAAACTGCCAAACTACTAGTATCCCTCACTAGTTAAAAACTTTTAACCTTTTTAATCTCATTGAATTTATTTTTAGAGATAGTAAAACTTTGCATCTTCTAGTTCTTTCCTATGAAAACAAAATGGCAAGATCTGCAAGGCAGTTGGAAGTTACCCAGTTTATTGTTGCTTAGGCTTATATCAATATATTATGGTTGAACATTGAAACAAAAAGGAAAAAACATTGTCCACTGGGGGAGTAGAATCAATAAATCCATCTGGTAAAATACAGAATGGCTTTTCATAAACCCTGTGTTCCATTGGTAGGTTGTTGTCTTTGCACAGTCCTCTAACAGCTTCTGGCTTCCTTCTGTTTCTAGGTGGATCAACTGACCCATTCGGAGGATTTGCTGATTTTAACTCAGCTGCTGCTTCAGCAAGTTTCCCATCATCACAAGGTAGGATTAATTTACAGATTGAAATGCTGTCTAAGGTTCCAAAGAGAAGTGATGCCACAGGGTGTTACTGAAAGTCGCTTCCCTTTCCAAACCGTGTTGCTGTAGCTGGAGCACAAGTGCTCTACTGTAAGGAAGATACCTGCTGTCTGGCACAGGTCATGTCCCATTCAACCCGAAACTTTTAATGAACTTTATTTCAGAAAAATGTTAGTAGGACTTGTAAATATATCCCTGATCATCTAATAATATAAGCACATAAGACTTAAAACCTAGCTTCAAGTCTAATTTTATAATGCAGTGAAATAAGATATTACTTCTGGAGTGGATAAGTAAAACCTGAAATAAACCAAGTGGGAGTCTGAATGCTGGCTGAAGAGTGCTCACTAAGCACTTCAGTAAAGAGCCCAGTGCATACCCAGTTTTGCAGCTGTGGGCAAGGAGCTGTTTTAATTGGAGTTCTACAGTGATGAATGCTTCAAGATGACAGTGTATATTGGTGTTTCCAAAATGATTAGAAAACTAGCTATAGTGATTCAGATTATTAATCATCATGGTCTTCCCAGTGTTTTGTGTAAGGCTATTCAACTATTTTATTTGCAATAAAAAGAAGTCGCTTTTCTCATACTTACTACTGACAGTTTGCAAGCTTCTCACATACAGGTAGCTAACTATAAAAAAAAAAACCAAAGTTATCTGCTCTGGTGGGATAAAAAGACTTGCATGAAGTCCTCGATAGTCTGTTTGCTTGCTGATGATAACACTGTGACCCAAAAAGTTGTTAGAAGGTTTTTATGCTGTTGTTTATAGTTTCCAGACCTGTGCAGAGGTTTCGGATTAATCTTAAGAACTTAAATTATGGGCAAGTTAGTAAATTAAATGGGTAAGTTAAACAAAGCTGAAGATGAGATCATGCTCAGTGGAAAATAACAGACCACCTGTGATAGAAGAGTCCCTGAAAATGTCCTCAGCTCCCACCTGTCTGCTAAGATATCAAAGAAAAAACAACAATAAAATGTTCATTTAGAGACAGTTCTGTTAGCCTTGTCAAGCAGCATAATGAGGGGAGCCCAAGACAAGCTAGTTCCAAAGCATCCAGTGATGCCTGGGCTGTTACTGAAAGGCCTTGTATATTGAAGGGGTATTTAATCAAGTTGTGCCTTCCACACACAGCACAGCCTCAATAATGGCGTTTGAAGATGTGTATGTGCACTTGTGGGATGAAGTGGATCAACACTTGATTTTAGCTTGCCTAAATAACTGTTTTTTACAGTTTCTTATCATTCTAGGAGAAGCCTATTAAATAAAATACATCCCAATCTTACTTAAGTCAGGCATGAACAAGTCCCTGCAAATCATAAGAGCCGGATTTTAGTGATGCTCACTGGGGAGCATTCAGTTTTGCCCTCCTGGCAGGGCACACAGGTCAGAGTTGTCCTGTGGCCACACGGTCAGCTCAGTGAAGTCATTTTGCATGTGAACATACAGGCTGTTACATAGGCATGGCCACTGCCTGAAAAACTTTTCACTTAAAATTGAACTGAAAGAAAAATATGCTGGGAAGCTCCCTAAAGCAATCAGCGTCCTTCTGCTGGAGTGTTTTGGGAGCCTAAGGTACTCCCCATACAGGACAGTGCTGCAAACAAACATGGAGTGGAGGGAGCTAGCTGGCTGTCTTCTGTGAAGTTAATTTGGGCAGTAGGAGTGTTTGACTGGGGGCTCTCAACCAAGGTGTAGGATTCAGTCCAGAATAAGAAGAGAATAGCAAAGAAGTTGAACAGCAAGCCTACCTGGAGCCAACTTTTAAAAAGTCAGCATGTTTATTTTTCTTTGTTTGTTTTGCTGTATTAGGAAAACTGTACTGGCCATGGATTAGTTAGTGCACCTTTAATTTGCTTGGTTGGAAAGAACTGATCTAGCTGTTTGGTTTTTTTTACAGGCTTCCTTAGTCCAAACCATGGTGTTTTGCAAACACAAAGCCGCCTACTATGCAAATAATTTGTGTGTTAATACAGACTAAATTGATACAGTCCTTTGTCTGCATTAACATGATTAATCTATTCCAATCACCGTTATGCAAGGGACAGGGAGTCCTGTGAAATGATTAATCATTCCTGAACAGCGTAAGCCCCTCTAGGAATCTTTTCCTTCTTGATTAATCATCTTTGAAGTTCTACTGAAGGGGCAAAACCTTCTCCCTTTTACCCCCACTTACATTATTGGTACTCAGTGCACAGGTCTGAACATAGAAGCAGCACACTCAGCATTTACTTATCTATCAGGAATATTTAAAGTAGGTTTAAATTTTTAATATGTAATACTAATTGAAACATTCTAATATAGCCCCTCTTTGTGAGGGAGATCAAAGCAAATGTTCTAGTAAGGCCCTGAGCTAATGAATATTAGTCCACTTTGTGCACTGAAGTTGTTGGCAGTACTTGGATTTTATGAACAGATTTACTCTCTTACTATTCTTTAAATTGTAATGTATCAATAAAGATGAGTAAAGGCTGAAGGTGTATGTTATAATTATTTACATGGAGTATAAAAGATTACTGCAGCTACGTTTTGAGTGGGTAGAAAAATTGCTTTGGGTGACCATTGTGGAACTAGCTGTTTTATAGGTTGGGAAGTTAGCTCTTGATTCATCTGTCTCAGCTTTACGTGCTTGAGTCTTCCTTTCCTCATCTAAAGAAATTCAAGGGATGCTTGAACTGTTCATTAGAACTCGAAGTTCATTTTATATGACAATGGCAATGCTTGAGAATTAGCTGAGGTACCAAAAGTATATTGGTGACTTAATCAAAAAGCTGACCAATGGCCCAGCTTGGACCAAGAGCCTCTATATAGCATTGAGAGCTGTTGAAATGGCATTGCTTTATTTTGAGCAGCTCCTGTATATGGTTTTGTAAACTTTTCTCTCCCTATCACTCCTGTGAAGTAACCCTTTTCTTGTTAATAGAAAAAGATGTTAGGTTTTTCCTTTAGGCTTTCTAAAACATCTCCCACTTGACTCTAAGGTTATGCCATTCTTGGTTTACTGGTTTGCATCTCTGGACATCTGAGATGCTGAAATAGGAACACAGTGCAGTCCTGTCAGGACTTCACAGGAAGGGACAGAGTGAGCTCTTAATTTGCTGCATTTTGTAGCCAAGCATTTAAATCAAAACTCTGCTATATTGAAAAGGAGCAGAGTTTAAATGGTGATCCAAGAGTTGGGCAAAGCTGCTGCTGAGAGAATTGCTAGATCCAAGATTGAATTTATGCTTCAAGACAAGGCAAGTTCAGAAATCAGAGTTGGAAAAAATGTGGTTTACATTAACATTTTCTGGGATAGAAAGAAATTATTCCTTATCTCAAATAAGAAATTCCTGGCAACCTGCTTTCAATGTTCTGGGGTTTTATTTCCCCTCAGCATCTTTATGCAAAGAGCTACTAATGGTGTAAAGCCAAATTTGTATATGAAGTCATCTTTTGTTTTATGATGACAGAATTTGCTTTATCAAGTGGCTCATTCCTAACAGCTGTTCTCTCAACAAATAACCAGAGTGCTGAGATAGAAAGCTTATCAAAATTCTAGGTGTTCTTCTGACTACAGACTCCGAACTACCCCTAAGTTACCTTTCAGTTGTATTCCAACTAAAGAAAACCTGTCCCTCCCTACTTGTCTTCCATCCACAGGTGACATGTTATCAAACATTCTTCTTTCTGTGCATGGGTGTTTTATATTTCCTTTGCTACCTTGTTAAAATTGTTGGAATATTCATGAGAGAGAATGATGTCCAGATGGAGGTTCTACCTGCAGATGTTAATCTGGATGGACACAGATCAGCTCTCATTTGTTTCAGTTCATGGAATATGGCATTTGCTCAGTGCCTTTCTCTAAATCTTCTGCCTTTCTTCTCTCTGCCTTCCTTCTTCCTACACTGTTGCCTTTCAGGTACAGCAACAAGTGGAAATGGAGACTTTGGTGACTGGAGTGCCTTCAACCAAGCTTCTTGTCCCAGCAGTTCATCTGGAGAGCTCTTCAGCAGCACGGCACAGCAGCCAGCTATGGAGCTCTTCAGTGGCTCTCAGCCAGCTTCTGGCCAGCCTCCAGCCTCCTCAAATTCTACTGATCTTTTTGATTTGATGGGTCCCTCTCAGACAACCATGACCTCCTCACTAAGCATGAATTTCTGTATGAACTCCAGTGCTGCTGGCATCAGTTTACCCATATCAAGGTCACAGGTATGCTGCTGTTTGTACAGTTTGCTAATGACCCTCCTTAATTAATCTTTTGCCTTCTCCTTAATCACAACATGGAAATGAATCCATTCCAATCCTGGAATTTGTACCCAGTCACTCACGTTACAAGCCAGCACTTTATGAGAAACTTCTGTTCAAAAATGTTTGAGTAGCCCCTTAAAAAGAAAAGGGGTCAAATGCTCTTGAAAAACCTTTTGTAAGCTGGCCTCCGCTAAGGTGGTCTTCATTGTTATGTGAAGGTGGTCTTCATTGTTCTGTTGCTGGTTTGTTGGGGAACTCGAGGTTGGTATTTTAAACATTAAAGCCATCCTGCAGAAAGTGTTAGATGTTTCCAGCCTTAAGTACATGGAAGTAGGGACTGGTCTGCTTTCCAATACACAGAGGTGCCTGCATCAGTGCAGAGTGGTTTTTTGGAAAACAACAGGTCAGCTTGGTGTTAGGAAGAAAAAAATCCACTTTTTGAGTTCAAAACTTGACTGCAAATGATCACTGTCATTGCAGGTATTGATAGGGGAGCGTGATGCTAGTTTAGAAAAGACCCTTTTAACCCATTTTAATGGCCTAACAGCACATGGCAATGTTGCTTTGGAAGACCTGAAGTTCATGGTTAAAAATCCGGCTTTTTTTACTGTCTTCTGTGGAAAAATTAACACTTGTTTAGTCTCATTCCTACTGGTAATTTGTTTCCAGTGTGATCCCAAATAACTTTTCTTTTTTAGCCTCTGCAAACTGTGAACACTATGATGCCAAAGCCGAACCCTCTTTATAATGCAAGCACGGAGATGGTCCAGAAGAATGCGAGCAAAACTCTGCCCTCAACTTGGTCAGATCCCAGTGTAAATATCAGTTTGGACAATTTAGTACCTGGGATGCAGCCATCCAAGCCCCAGCAGCCAACACTGAATACCATGATGCAGCAACAAAGTGAGTGATTATTGCCTTGTGCTTTGTGTGTGAGTTGAGTCCTGTATGTGTTTAGTAGGTTGTCCTTGTGATGGAGTGTTCTGTCAATTAGTCATAATTGTTTATTAACCTACTGTGATGGTTCTGACACAAGCGGTAGTTTCTAATCAAGAGACTGACATGCTAGGAAGCTGGTAGCTGTGCAGGATTTTACTGTGGAGTTTGCACCATTGCTATCTATATCTGGCTTCAGGCTTCTTAATCTTCCTCAGCCATCTCTGGATGCACACAGCAGCAGTTACTGTTGTAAAATGCTATTTTAAATTGTATTAAAGTTTTTGGAGTCTTTACACAGAAAATAGGGAAACGAGTGAAATAGGCTTTGGCTTGGGCCATTATATCTTGGGTCACAGCAGTTACCAGACACGTTTATTGAAATACATGAGCACATTCAGCATCAGATTTCAATGATTTCTGCATTGTGTTCTCTTTATGGCAGATATGCAACAACCTGTGAATGTCATGACACAAAACTTTGCAGCCGTGAACCTCAGTTCTCAGCCCAACATGATGCCTGCTCGACCCCAGACAAGCCCATTGATGGGAGGACCCATTCCTGTGGGGATGGGAATGCCCAGTGTGATGTCAGGTACGATGGGAATGACCTCCATGGGACCCACACCTCTGATGAACCAGGGAGTGATGGGAATGAACATGAACATGGGAGTGCCAGCAACCGGAATGGGTTTGACGGGCACGATAGGAATAGGAGTGCCCAATATCGCTATGACCTCTCTGACTCCTGGGACTGTACAACCCAAGCAAGATGCCTTTGCAAATTTTGCCAATTTTAGCAAATAAAGATTGTAAAATAAATAAATAAAATTAAATAAAAATCAAATAAATGGGCAGGCTGAATGAAGGAATTTTAGCTGCACAAATACAGCTGGGGAAGGGATGGAAAACTCTGATCAATGCTTTTTTTTTTTTTCTTCTTATCAGTTCAAGTGTCTACATAAAGAACCAAAAGCTATTTTCTAAGTGTTGAAATAAGTGTTCAAATTCTGGAGAGGTGAAAGGTTCTCCTGAGGAACGTATTAGATGATTTTGCAAAATAATTTGTATCGAGACCATAAAAAAAAAAAACCCTTCCTACAGAGAAGAACCAATTTTAACTTTGAGACTTGATGGAAGACTGGAATAGGGGCTGGGTAAAAATGTTTGAATCTAATTTTATACTTTTCTTTTTTTCTTGAAGAGCTTGACTTTCTTTCCCCCCTCTCCCTAATCACTTTCTCATAATTGGACCATTCCTTTTACTACCACTGAGTCCACAACTGAAGTCACTCAAGTACTATGATCAGTTTTTTTATAAGAATATCTATTTTTGTCCAAAAATGGCTTACATATGTGATTATGGCTAATTCAAAGGGACCTGGAATGTATATATACTTTTGCTAATGTTCCAGCCACACTGCTATATTACCCAAATTTTTATTGTAAAAATCCTCTCTTGGCAATTTGGTGATCAACAGATTTTTGGGGTCAACATGCTCCTATTGTTATAACTGATATCCAGTGCAATTCTGGGGGATGCTTTATCCAAGACTGCTGGGAGGTTTCCTTTCAGAAAACTCCAGAAAATGCACTTTCTTGCAGTTCTTCTACAGTGGCACTTTGCATCCTTTGTACCACCAGTATCCTTGCGGAGCCACTGGTTTAGGACTTTGGCAGCAGTCAAAAGGCAAAAATATTTTTTTTTTCATCATTACAAGAAAATAACAAGGTGTATTACACATCAGTTAAGTAACTCCGTAACCCTGCCTAATCCAACAGCATCGGATCTTAGCTTTTATACAACAGTTGGTGATTCTTTCATGTAAATATGGCACTAGCAGTTGTGGAATCCAATAGAGGAGTTAAAAAAATATATATATATTAATAAAGGAAACCTGTAGCAGTCAAAGATTTTACTGATTTACTGAAAACAAAAGAATGAATTAAGGTTTTGGGGGGTGTTGTTTTTCCTTCTATAATTCTGCATCTAAGTTCACGCAAATCATGATTCTTGAATACAAAGATGTTATATTCACCAACTGGGAATATTATTAAGAATAAGCACTATACTATAGGTATTAAATTTATTGCCTCCCTTTTCTTATGTTGGATTTCTTTTTTTATTATTAAATTGATAAAACTTTGTTTCCATTGTATTCATAATGTTCTGTTATACATAACATTAAAATGTTCATTAAAATCAATGTTGGGCTGCTTTTCCTTTCATTCCATTTGACGTTTATGAGAGCATTTGGGAAAAAAATAATTATAATTTGGGCAAAGTAATTTTTATAAATAATTTAAAGTTGTTTAATGACTTCTTATCTGAAGCCTTTCCTATCTGGCTCTACTGTTAGGAATTAAAAATGAAGCAGGCAAGATATCCTGACCCGCTCCAGCCTTGCTAATGCTCCATCTACAACATTTCTAATTAGGCAGAAATTCATGTACTTCAGCTAAGTGGTAATGAAAAGTGATTCATTTGCTGAATAAGAGATGAGAGTGAGTGTAATTAGCTGACTGCGGTTTTTAATCTTTCAACAATTCAATGTGTTTAAATTAGTTTCAAAGAATAGGAGCTTTCAAGTGTTGTTACATCAAAGTAATCAAGGCAGGCTTCAACACTGAGTAGGAGAGATGGCTCTGGTTCCTGCTCTGAAACCTTTAAACTTATTTGTAATAATCATCTTCAAAACCTCTAGTTCTAACAAATAGGAAGACTCAAAACTGGTTCAATATTTGCAAAACTATAGTGTGAAGAAGGCTGGTTCCTGGGGTGAGAGATGGGCGGCAAGGAAAACTTAACCTGTAGTTGATGTTGGTACTTCAGTGGTGCTGGAGGGGTACAGTGTTCCTCAGTAGTCTTTACAAGGTTTTCTGATGAGTAGGGTGAGTCTGTTCCTGAGGCTGTCCTTTTAAGGTGAATTTAACTGGTTAACTAGATTTGTGTTGAAAGATCATGTCCTTGTTTAGGTTGCTCACTTGTCTTCAGAAGAACCAGTGATTTAGCTTCTAATCAGGAGATGAATTATAATGAAGCATGTTTGTCAGGGATTAGAATAACTCCAGTGGAAAACATTTGGCCAGTTTAGAGTGGATTGTTGTGTTTGTATCCACTGTATCTTAGAGGCTTATGGAGCAGTGATTACTTCAGAGCGTGGGCCAGGGGCATCCCCACACCCCTTCAGCTGCACTGCTGGCTGCCTGGTGCTGGGAGATGTTATCCTGTTTTCTCCCCCATTTCAGAATACATGGATCACAGGTGGCAGTGCTCAGCAGAATATGGTTTACATCATCAGGTAAAGACTGATTATAAAACAGAGGGTGTTTGCTTAAAACAATATTTAACTTGTTTAAGGTGGGTATCATTAAATGCTTCCCTCTGATATTTCAGGTATGAGCAAAATAATATCTCAAATATAAATTCCAGTGAAATTCCAAATGAGCTACTGTGTGAAAAGTGACAGATTGACCATTTATCAGCTGCTGCTTAATGCAACTTGAGTATAACCTACATTGTGCTATTAGTAAGTACAAGTCACTTTATTTTTCCAAGCCAGGACCAGCTGTAGCTGCAGACTGCCCCCAGGCCGAGCTCTGGCTGTGTGCTGTATGGCACTGCATGTTTGTGTGATGGTGGTGTCCAGGAGATTTTAAGCCCAGCATGGAAACCCCATGAGTGTTGCCCGTGTAACTGCCTCATCTCACACCAAGCTGAAAAGCAGCAATGGTCACGGGAGTTTGGAGCCTACAGGGAGTAAATAGAGGGAATTAACTGTTGTCTGGTCAGAAGAGGTAAGATTTTACCACCTATGGCTTCTGTAGCTTCTAAACTCTTCAGGAGTTTCATTAAAATTAGTGAGATTCTTTGTAAAGAGTCTGTACTTCAGAAGAGAAAGCAGCATCAAAATCCAACCCTGGGTGTGTTGTTCTGGTTTGTTCTGTTTGGAATTCTTTTTGTAAAGTCATTCTAGAAAATGCATCTTGCTGTGTACAGAGGAGTAACAAACTCCAGCACAGGTGCAAGTTCAGTGATAACTTGAGCATCCACCGTGTTCTACAAAATAAATTATATTCAAAACAGCAAAACAAGGGTATTTATAGCAGCATCTGTTTCAGCTGTATTTGTCAGCTAAGAACAGTGTGACACAGCTTAAGGGAGGTGGGGGAGGGATTTATCCATGAGGTGTTTACATAATGCAGGCAGGCATTGTATACTCAAGGTGATACCAACTATAACAGGGTAACAAATATCTAAAGACACTTTTATTCTCAGAGGCCTTTGCTCCAGGAGTCACTCTACAAAATTGCCTCCACGTTCCTCTGTGCATGACTGTAAACACTTTTATAGCCTATGACATTTTATAGTACCATCACTTGGTTCAGATTAAAGCTTTTAATGGAGATGTGGGGTTTTTTGTTTTGTTTTTTATTCCCCCCCCAAGTTTAGTGCCACACCATCACTGACTAAAATTCAGAATTGTTTCAGGCAAAGCCAATGGGTTTGCACACAGATTGAAACTCTACCTGAAAATTTTAATTTGACTGCAAACAAAACTTTTTTTCTTAGCATTCAGAAATGTCAGCACAATGAAAAATCACTTCTTATATATCTGGCAGATTTGACTAAAACTGAAAGCATTAATGAGAGAATTGGAAACTAAATACTGAATACTTGTGTGCTTCCAGTTATCCCCCAGAAGCTCTGCCGGCAGCAGGGGAACAGTAGCTGCCCTGCCCTCTTCTTCCTCTGTCAGCCAGTGGAGGGCAGCTCCTTGGGGCCAAAGCATCACCGTGCTGCCTGCTCCTGGGACCCTGGCTGTGGGCTGAGATAGCTCCAATGCCTGTGCCGTTCCTTCCTGTCAGCCAGAAGAACAGAATCAGCAGGAATATTTTTCCCAAACCATTCTGGTTTGGAGCAGACTTGAAGGTTTGAAACACTTCAGGGGAGAAGGGCTTCCTGGAGGTGGAAGCAGGAGGGTGGTTGTTGTTCCAGCCATGCTGCTAAGACTTGCCTTTGGGAGCTACTTTTAGTGGTGCAAAGAAATCACTAAGAAAAGAAAAAATAGTAAGTTGCAAAGACAACTAGGTGAGCCTGGTTAATGTTGTGAGACAGCAAAGGATGGCCTGTGGAATTTGTAAGTCAATCTGTACAGCTTGTTCAGTGATCTGGTTACAGTTTTATCTGGCTGGGATGCTGTGGAAGTCTGCCACTCCATGTAAAATGACCTTTACAAATTGAGATGTCTCATTTTCATTTTTTATGTGCCTCTGCATCCACTATTTGGATAAGGAAGGACGAGGTAAGAGAGAAATTCCGCACCATGTGGAAAATGAAGAAAAGTGCCTTTGCAGAACTCAGTGTATCCCAGGCTGTCTGCAGCTGGGGGTTCTTTACATGGAGTAATCCAGGTCTCTACATCCATTTAAGCTCTGCATGTCTGTAGCACAGCAAAGGCTCAGCTCATCTGTTTTAAAAAATGTCTTTACTCCTCACAAATTTAAAGATTACATTTTTTTTTTAATCATGCCATAAGGTATTGGTTCAGTAATTAACTGGTTCTTTAATAGAGCTACAATTACTTTGTTTCATGATAAGCAAAAAAAAAAAAAAGAATGCATTCCAAGACAGAGCTACTTTCGACATCTGGGAACCTCCTAACAGCTGGCTATCTAATGAATATGCATCTGCTTAAGAGGCTGTAGGCCATTAATAAACCAATAGATATAAACCAGAAACAATCTTTGTCAGCTTCAAATGAGATTGGATGCAATGTGCTGTGAAGTGTCACTGTCACATTGAATCGAGCTGGGGAGGTTAACAGTAGCTCTGTGGCGGGGAAGGCTGCTGCAGCCTCAGAGCAGTGGGTGGAGGGGGGGACTGGGCTCAAAGCTTTGAGGGTGATTTCTGCTGCATTTTTGTCTCCTTTTTTCTCCTGGTACTAGTTGTGTTTGACACCGGTAACCTTTTATTTGTAGCTCTAGCTAGTCTTGTCTTTTTTTGTTCAACAGAGGAGGATGTGAGTTTTCCTACACAAATGACTTGAGCAACACAGGAATCGATCACATGAATAAATGACTGGGGAGAAGTTACAGCACCTACTTGGCTGAGACCTGGGGCATTGCAAGGAGACTAAGAACAGCCCCTGAGCCATGTTGTACAACAGGACTGTTGTAGGGTGAAATAAACACTTTAAAACAGTGGCAATGACCTCATTTGACTGTATAAATATCTCTGACCCCTTAAGAATTGTAACTGTGCGTGTTCCAAGGTATGTAGCGTCGTATGGTGTCTCCACCTGGAACAGAGTTTGGTATCTTAAGATTTGTATTGTTCTGCACCTTTGTTTCCTGTGGCAGTTCCCATGAAGTGTGTTTAGAGGTGTTTTGGGTGCCCTTCTGCACACCTGTGCAAGCCAACCCTGGATCATCTACAGTGTTCTTCCTTTCAATGGATAACTGTGCCCAGCTGTGGCCTCTTGAAGCAGTGATAATCTTTTTGATGGAAATCTTAACTGGGTAAAATTTTGATAAGGAGAAAAACTGTGATTTAATCTAAAGCCACAGTGACAATGCAAGTTACTGTACACTGTTGAGTAACTGGTCTGCAGGCTTCCCTGGGACAGATGCAGGGGTAGCTTTTACTGTGAGATATTTGGGGAACTGAAGTCTTGTACCTCGTGTGAACTCTGCTTTAGAGACAGACTTGGACCTTGTATGTTCTAGTTCCCTGGAAACATTGTAAATTGAAATTTGAAATTGTTTTCTTTGCAACTCAATTGTAAAGGGCAGTACTATATTTAGCAAAAAGATCACTGTAGCATTCAGCTTTCTGCCCCCTGATTTACAGGTTTTAATTACAAGAAAATGGAAACAAGAAAAGTTGAAATGGTAAGATGAGTGCTCTGTTACTATTTCAGAGCTTTTCCAGAAACTTCTCAAAAGAGAAAAACTACTGCACTTTGTATCATTATGTTGTTACAATTTAAGCCAAAATATCTTAAAAATAATTACTTAATTCCTAAAATAGTAATTTTTTTACCCTTAATTACTAAGTTTTAAACCAACATTATTAAAAATTCTGTTTTGGAGTTGCAGCCACACCAGGGATAAATTTATCTCCTCCAACTCCAGGTTTTCCAGCAGGAGTTGGTGTGAACTGGAGGTGTAAACTACTACACTACAGATGAGCATCTCAGCACCTTTTTAGGGGTACAATTTTCTATTCCTGCTTTGGGGTGAGTGCAGCTGCCCTGCCACAGCCACTGCCTCTGAAGGAGCAAGTGCTTGTCCATTGTGAGCAGACCAGGTGGGTCTGATCAGCAGCCAACCTTCCCTCCCTCCAGATCTCTGCCTTTCATCCTGGCATTAGCAGGACTAAGATGTTACGGGTTTATCTTTTTTTGAGGCAGACAAAAGAGCAGCTGTAAAGAGGGATGTCCATTTAAATACTTCAACTTTTCAAGGTCATTTGTGGAGCTTTTATCAATCAGAAAGCTAAATTCATACAAAAAAGCATCTATAATGAACCAAGCATATCTTGAACCACATCCCTTCAGCTGAATACGAATTATCTAGGAAGGTGCTTCAGTGGCCACGTTCATCAAGTTCAGCATTCCTGTGAACATTTATAAAGTAAGCAGAGAAGCCACTACTATTGTGGTCTGTCATCTATCAATTTCCTGTCTCTTTTCTGTAATTGATTTATTAATTATAGCATCTTAATGATCTATTTAAAATAAATAAACCATTTACACTATTTCAAAGGTATTTTGTGATGTTCGGCTGATACTAAAATAGCACCAGCCTTATGTGCTTTTTCAGCAAGTGACCTAATTAGTTAATAAAGTAATTGAATATTAAAAAGGATGTTGCAAGTGATTAAAATTTAAGAGCCTTCAGAACATTATTAAAGCTATAAATCATACATCACTGTTTTAATTTGCATAGCTACAGAATTACTAATGGTCCCACATGCATAAGCTACTTGGCAATTAGTCTTTTAACAAACTGTTGGTGATACTATGAGGTTACCAAAATCTTTCCCCATTTATGATTTGCAGATAAAATCCAGGATGAGAGAACAGTAAGGGTTAAATTCCTAAAAGGCAGGAAATTTGGTTCTTTCCCTCTCTATACTCACCTGTTTGTCCCTTGTCCCTCACTCTTCTGGCCTAAGAATCCCACCCTCCCGAGTCTCATGTAAAAAGAAGAGGAGGAACCATGTACTTCCACCTTCAGCTTCCTAATCTGGCCTTAAGGTGGGTTTCCAGCCAAGTTTGATGCTCACGAATCTCCCTACCTGGTGCTGGGACATTCTCCACTTATTCCTCCCATGTCTGACTCCCTTGGTGCCACTTTCCTTCCTGTCACCCAGACTCCAGGTCCATAACAGTGCTGAGAGGACTGAGCAGAAAGCTACTGCCCATGGGCAATGGTGCATTGTCTCTGTCCTGGGATGTTGTCTTTGAGTCAGTTACTAGTGATCTGTGACTCCTTGGGCTGGGGCTTGCAAGCTCATGGGAAACCTTCAGTATCTACAAACAAAAAAAAGTTGGATAAATGTTACTGATGGGAACCACTTGCCCTGCCTGTGCCACTGGGTAGAGCCTGTTCCCTGGCACAGCTGAAGCAGTGAGGGGTCAGCTGCCCACAGGCCATGTTCAGGATGACACAGGATAGCAGTTTTCAACTTGGAGACAAACTGCTTTGGTCAGATGGGCTGCCTGGGTCGCCCCTCCCATCAGCAACAATGGTTCCCAGCCCCGGGAATGCCAGGCAGCACCCAGGCAGAGCATGGGGTCTGCCTCTGCCTCCAAGACTTGCAGCCTGACCAGAGGAATGCTGGTGCTGCAGGCAAAGCCAATGAGCTGCTCTGCAATGGAGCACTACCCTGGCAGCTGGAGCAGGGGGGCAGATGCTGGGGCAGTGGGGCAGGGGAGCAGCTGAACACTGGCAGGAGGGGACAGGGCCAAAGCTCTGGCCGTGGCCAAGCAGGCAGCACAGGCTCTCTGAGTTCAGCACAGAAAGCAGCAGCTTTCCCCCCAGAGTAGCA
Source organism: Corythornis vintsioides (assembly GCA_025447755.1). NCBI lineage: Eukaryota > Metazoa > Chordata > Aves > Coraciiformes > Alcedinidae > Corythornis > Corythornis vintsioides. The sequence continues at coordinate 66,462 of JAOEGS010014504.1, forward strand.
CTGGGCATGGCACTGCTGCCTTCTCCCTGTGCTGCACACCCTGGGTTCCCACAGCCCCCCCCAACTTGTTTGCTCCCACTCCAGGGACAGACAGACTCACAGCAAAGGAGGGTGAGCAGTTGTGGATTTCCCCATGTTTTTCTTTCTTCAGGAGCTGGCAACTGTAGGGCTCTTGCTCCCCAGCTCTTCCTTCACCTGCACACTGCCTGGCTGGCCACTGCAGGTGGGCTGCTTGCATAAGCTGGTATCTTCATCTTCTAAGTCTCAAGTCCTTTTTTTTTTTTTTTTTAAATGGAGCAAAAAAGCATTTACATGCAAAACAAAGATGTTGTTTCCACCCAGTCAGCAGAAGCCTTGATGTAGCTTTAGCTATTAAAGTGCACTGGCTGCTACATTACCAGGAGAATTTCTTTTTTGTACTACAAAAAAATTTTCAGGAGCTTCCTTTGAAGCCTTTATTGAGGTCAGGGGCTGCAGCCTCTTGCCATCTCTCCCTGTCAGCCGGCAGCACTTTCTGAAAACCCTTACACTGGATATTGTGACAAATGCCAGCTCTTTGTTCATTAGTTTACACTTGGTAATAGATGTGAGGCCAGGGCAGAGGATGGCTCTCGGCGAGCGACTCACACTCTGCTGCGCTAACATTTGCCATGCCTCGAACAGTTGGAATCAGTACCATCCTCTTTTAAGGGGCTGTGTTTTTAATTAAAACAGCAAGCTGAGGAATGGGTGACTTCAGAGAGTTTCGACCCAACAAGGAGTGACAAGCACATGGCTACTTTTAAAATAAATATATTATGCCCAATACCTTACCCACATAAACCTGTAAGCATGTGAGCAGGGTGGGCAACCCCAGATGCAAAGCAGTTTGGTAAACTAGGCTATGTACATGCAAACACTACTGCAGTACAAGCAACACACCAGGTGCCAAAGAGGAGCTGGAAGAGATTGGCATTGATACCAGTTCACACCACTGGGCTGATTACTGGGTGGAAGTTGTATTACAGATATTTGATTTTTAAACATTCGGTTTACAAAACACTGCAAACACTTGCAATTTGAGAAGCAAACAGAGCTGGTGCTACTCACCAGGTAACACTTTCCAATCCATGGGCAGTAATTTCTCATGTACCACATGCAAACCTAACAGCTTGTTATGAAAGAAACCTGTCCCTGTGAGACCCCTTCCCTGCAAGTCAGTCCTCCAAAGGAAAACAAATAAAAGACATTTCCTTGCTCTCAGATTTAAACACTTCCACTTTTATGGTGATCACAAGAGGGCAAGCTGAGGACTTGTCTCTCTCACCTACCTCTGCAGCTCACAGCTGGGCTGCCACAACAGCCAACGCAGCTGGAACCTTTAGGAGCCGCTGAGCCGTGAGGCCTACCCATTTTCTTCCAATGGGCCTGTGCAAATTTGGAAGGTAGTTTTAAAAAGATCAAACCCCTGACCAAGATCTAGGCTAGAAAACACTGCCATCTCACATACAGTTTTTCAAACCAGCCAGAATACTGATCCACCCCAAAGACAACTCCAAGTGAATCTGGAAGAGTTACTGTTGAAGTATCTCCCCATCATGTGACCTACTACAGCATCTGCACCAAATATTAACTACCAAAAAACAATAGAACAGGCACGTTCCCACCCCTAGCCACGCTCACAAGGTGCTAGAGCAGCAGAGGGATAAACATATCCCTTGAGCATTGTTTGGAACCTGTTTATCCCTGAGTTTGGAACTGCCTGCCAGCAAAGCCTTGGATGCAAGGACATCCTGCTGAGAATACCCCCATTTTATTCAGCTTCCCACCACTGTCATTTCAGAGCCTCCAAGCAACTAAATATGTTTTCTTCCAGTTAATTCTTCTACCATTTTGACAGCTTTGGGATATTGCCTAACATTTTCTTGCATTGTCCCCAAAAGAATCAGCAAAAAGCCCTTCATTCCAGCAGGGAAGTGTAAGGCCAGTAACTTTCTGCTTTCCCATGCCTTCAGTATAGACCTTGCTGACTGCAGCCCCTGCAGCCACAGCATCATCCTGTTTGCCATCCTTCCTGCTGCTCTGTGCCATTAGCATGATGCTATCAGTTTTTCCTCTCAAACTCCCACATCCTCTTCCTGATCAACACATCATATAATTGTTCCATTGACCAAACTTTAATGGGAAAAACCATGCTGGAGCCTTGTGCCCCTGAAGGGGGCACATAGAAAGGGGTTCCTTCTTCAGCCTGTGCTGGTGCGTTTACAGAGAGCTGTCAAAGCATCCAGATCTGCAAAGGATACTGCTTTGTATGGTTTACTCCACTGCATCATTGTGCATAAATGATACACAATTTCTGTCTGTAAACATAAGACAAGACATGGATATCCACAGAACACTGTTTTACAGCCCTCGCAGCACCTTCCAGCAGTTGGTGTTTCCAGCTGTGTTCTACTGCAACCAGCACCAACTCCTGCTCTACTCCCACAGACAGTGTTTCCTCAAGCCAAGTTCACCACCCATGTCAGGTGGCTATAGGACTCCTGCTACTCTTATACCCAAAGCCATGCAGAACAGTTACCTGTGAGAGTCGTTCTGCTGCTCCTGCAGCTTGGCCTAGCAATGGTTCCCCCTGCTAAGGGCTGCCTTCCCAGTGAGATCTTCAGGTTTGCATCTGCACAGTCCCTGTGACAAATCTGATGGTGTGTTGTCTGTCCTGATGTTCCCTTTGCAGACTTTATTACAAGACTCAGAAATCAATTTGCAAAGAACACCTCCAAGCCAACACACAGTGAGAAATTTTTGACCAATTCCTGTCATCACCTCCTGTTGTCAGCACCTCGCCTGGAGGTGAAGGGTTTTTACCCTGTCACTTCAGCCATGTGATCACTCCAGGACAACTATTTTTACGGGGGAACTTGATTTAGCCTATTGAAATGGGAAGTGACGTTCTGTGGTCATCTTACACACAACTATTCCTATGAGGCCTGAAGCATTCAGGTGTCCCAGGTACTGCAAAGCAGTAGGTACAATGTCTGATGAGCAACCGAACTCCGGGACTCGAGCTGGACAACAGCCTGCACACACCCCACGGATCCACTCGGGATTTTGGGCTGCCCCGTTCTCACCTCCACCCGCTCCCAGAGACACGAGTGGGATCTGGAGGACACGCAGCGAGGAGCGCGGCCACCTCCTGATATCGAGAAGACGGTGGAGACCTCATTCCACCACCCGCACAGGCTCCTGCACCCCGCAGGCTCTAAGGGCAGCGTTTTTAGGGAAAACTGCTTTGTCCCGGAGGCGGAGCTCTGCACCCCTAATCCCTCGCTGTCCCCCGGAGCGTTGCCCCCCAACCCCTCGCTGCCCCCCGCAGCGCTACCCTCAGGCCCGCAGTCCCCCGGAGCCGGGGCACCACGTCCAACCCCCCCCCCCCACCTCCGCCCGGCACCGCAGGGTTTCCCTTCCACCTGCTGCCACCTGGTGGGCAGCGGCGGCAGGAGCCGGAACGCGGTGGGTGCCGGCCCGCGGCGGCAGCAGCCTTTACACTCCATCCCTCAGGGACAGGGAAGGAGCGTGCAGGCAATTCAAAATTAGTAAAATACTGCAAAATGTGAAAGGAGAGTTGAGGAAGAGAAGTGCCCAGACTGCGGCAGGTTCAGGTGGAGCAAGATCCTCCAAGCAACCATCAGGATCTAATTACTCTCTGCTGTTGAATGTGGCACCCACGGCTCAGGGCTGTAAAGGAAACAAATCCTGAGGTGCAATTATCCTGCCAGAGCTTCCCCATAACTACCGCTCCGTGCAGCAGAGCCGAGATAGGCTAGCGTTATCCAACCGGCCAGTGCTATTATGTGCTGTGGTTTATACCCACTGTCCATTAACTCAGAAACCTAATGATACCTATTTAAAATATCCAAGTCCTTGCTCAGGTTTCAAGCAGGCCACGAGCATCACCCATGCTGCCCCATAAACTGGAGATGTGAATCAGGAACATATTTATCCGTATTATTAACACTTCATTTTTTTACACATCCTTCATGCTCAGATCATTTAAGGACTTGAGGACTGCAAAGCTGTGGAAAACTAATAAACTAAAGAAATTTCCCATGTTATGAAAGATGACTGGACAAACTCATAAACTGCAAGATGAGAGAGATCTCCAAGGCTTATGAGGAACTGAGGGGAACAGGCTGGTAGTTTATAATATATCATTGACAGAATGAAGATGCAGCTTCAAGTTGAAAAGAACTGTTCAGAGAATTCAGGTAGCATTTGATCAGGAAAAAAAGTAATCCTCAGGATTCCTAGAAAAGGTGCAAATTCTCATACCTCAGAGGGATGTCTCCTCCCCCCAATTATTTTTTTTTTCATTTCCACTCCTCAAAACAGGGACATATCAACATCAGAAAGAAGAGGTCAGAGCTTTGCAGAACAGCAGGAGAGCAGCTAAAATCAGAACTGGAATTTGTGACTCTTCCTTACCACTCCAGCTATCATTTTTCCTTAATTCGAGCAATAACCCATTGGATATGAGAATGTCTGCTTAAATATTCCCAGATGTATGTCACCTGCATGCAAAAAAAACCCTACCACAAATCATATGAAGCCAAAAGTCAGAGCAGATATTTGATTTACGAGCAGTTGGAGCAATATAACACATCCCAGCACTGATGGTAGAGCAGGTGCAGAGGGTTGGGTGAGATCTTCACATCAGGAGCTAATCTGGCCATCTGACTTCACTCACAGCAGCACAGAAAGGGCTCAAATGCTCCAATCTGCTACCTCAGTGCAGAGGCAGTTTCTAGTTCAGGTGGCACTGTGCTTCAACAGGCCTTTCCACACTAGAAAAGTTACGAGTTTATTTTTTTAATATTTATGAGCTGTAAAGCACAATGAGAAAAGCTCAGGTAAGGGGTTTTGTGACAGTACAGAACTCTTGGGAGTACAACTGTTGTAGTTTCATCAACAGCTTTGACTCCAATTTAGGAAGGTATCTGATCATACATATTTAAGCACCTGAATGACTATCAAAGACAAACTCATGTCCTTTGCACCTGTAAATTAAATGGACAGAACTGCAATCTGAAAAAGCAAGGGGCTTCTGCCCTCCTGACTGTAAACCACATCGTGAGCTATCACGGGAACATGAGACACATGGAAGACAGGGCAGACTCCCAGCTAAAAAACCTAAACAGCTAAAAAACCACTTTAAAATGCAAATTAAAGTCAAAGGGTTGCAGACCTCTTCTGTGAACTCCCTGTCTGATCCTTCTCATTACCTGCATCTTCATATTGCCACTCCTGGCTTTAAAGCACAGATTTTGTTTTCTTTCAACAGCTCCCAGGTTGCAATGGGAATTCATCCCCTAGCCAACAGGTTTGTTACCATGGCCAAGTGCCCCCTGCAGACAGCATCTCTGACCCAAACACATCAGCATCATTACCTCAAAGGTTGCTGGAAGTCAGGTTTCCCACACGATGGATCAGATGCTTGGATGCTGGCTCTGGACCTCTCCAACTCCTGGAAAACCATCTCCTGATGGCATGATGGAAGACCACAAACTAAAGTAACACACCTTTGAGAGATTAGACCTATAGTTCTTAGATTCTTCCACACAAAGTTTGTGTCCCCTCTGCACCTCTAAAACATAGGTATAATGATGTTCTTATTTTGCATATTAATACACTTTTGAACAGAGATGACTGGTTTGTCCCCAAGTCATGTGACCAGAGAGCAGTGCTAGCATCCCAACCTGGTGGTCTCCAGACATGTGTTTGTCCCAACCACTGCAGCAGCAGCTTCATCAATCAACTTCATCACAGGGCATACTGACAGAGCATTAAAAAAAAAAAAAAAGCTTTGAAGCAAACTGTTACATGGCTGTATTTATTGCACTGAAGTGTTAGCCATTTTAAATATAAACACTGTGTGGTAAGCAGAATATTGCAAATTAAGTATTATTCAATATGTTCATAGCAGCATCAGCTTCCTAAGAAATATCTGGGAAGACAGAGGAGAAATTACAAATGAGTTACACTCTCGTTTATCACCATTTGACCAAAACATGGCATTGCAGCTGTGAAACAGGTATTGTAGTCACCAAATCTGACCTTGAAGTCATAATCCATTTCAAGACTGAAGTGCATCATTGTACCTGATATCCTGCACATTTTTAGTCTGCCAGGACATAAGGTTAACAGTCAAGTGCCTAAGGAGGGCAGATGATCTATATATCTGCATTACCTGACATATTAAAACATATTGTTTTAGTAACAATATTTAGCACTTGCATAGCACTCACCACCTCCCAAATGCTTGGAGCCAGCCAAGGATGGCTCTCAGATGTAGCACAGCCATGGAGCAAACCAGAGAGGGAGGGCAGTGACTTGCCAAGGCCATTCAGTGAGCAAGAGGCAGTAGAGAGATCAGAATTTGTCAGCACCTGACTCCCAATCCCATGTCAGTCTGGAAGGTCCCACTGCCCCTCACTGGTTCTGTAAGGAAGATTTGCAGGTGACTCATTGGTTAATGCTTCCCACCCTGTGTAACTGCAGTGGTTGTGCACACCCTGTGAAAACAGCTCAACAAAACTGCTCCCCTCCTATGCCCATTTTATTTTTAAAGAACCAGAACACTCCTCATTTTCTGCTCTCGGAATGATCTGTCACACTGCAGGCGTGACACAGCTGCACTTTGCTCTGAGGCACTGGAAATCAGAAGCAATCGCTACAGGAGCAGCTTTCATTTCTTTCCTGAGGGAGAACACTGATCTTTTGAGAGGAAAAAAAGGATGGATATGTTTTTACACAAACTGATCAAACTACTTTTCATTCTAAACGAATACAAGACTGACTGAAAGTCTCAGGTGTACTAATTTTCTTCAGCTAAGTCATCCAAGTGTACACTAGGAAGTTAACAGCTAATAAAATAGTTATCCAGGAACATCAGAAGGCATTTTCCTTCCCTGACAGGCCTCCACTTCTACCAGCTAAGAGCAAGAGCACTTACAGTGACATCTAAAAGGACTTGTAAACATCATGAGACAAGCCATCTCTGATATTCCTCCACTAAATTAGTCCTTCCTGCTGCAACCCTAGGCAGCTAACAAGGATAACTCAGCCTCCTAACATCCCTGACTCAAAAGGGAAAATTTGCTTACTTGTTTTTTCTCCAACTGCGTTTCCTTTGCAAAATTTTAGAGGCAGGATCAAAGGTGTCAGTTATTGGAAATGGAGTCTGGCAGACTCCCAGGACACAGTTCACTCGTTGAGAAATGCTCACAACATAAGGAAGGCTGCACTTGAGAACTGTGTTTGCATGCTCCCCCTTTACCTACAGAGCAAACTGCCCTGTGCTGGCCAAATGATGCCAGAGTGCATCAACTTTCCATCTCCAGGAGTTATCACTAATTCCTCTCTCCCTCTTGGCCTGCTTTCCCACCTTCAGCAGGCCATCAAAGGCTACAGCTCGGAAAATACACACATTTTTTTTCCCATCAAGAAAAGTTTTTGTCAAATGCACTGATCCTGCAGTGCCCACCTGGAGGAAGGTGGTCCAACTGCCTTGCCTCTCCCTCCCCAAGTGGCCTCATTTTTTTTTTTCTGCCCAGACTGCTAATGGGTGAAAAAGATGTCAGCAAAGAATGCTACAGAAAGGTTTTTCTCTGCAACATCTCTGCTGTTAGTTTTCCTGCTGACACATTGACAACACCTGACAGAAAAAGCTGTGATTTTTAAAAAATGGTTTTTTTCTCTGCAACTTTTAACTGTTTTACTTACAGCCAGCTGTTACCAATTTCATCTTAGGTTAGAAGTTAGAAGACAAGACATGGAACTTGATGAAAACAGGTGTTTCTTTCCAATGATGGTGCTTCTTAAAAGCACCCTTTAGATATTAAATAAGCGTTACCAGCTGATGAACAGTGCAGTATTATTAATAGTTGTAATAATGTTTATCTGCAGGTCAGATACAAGTATTGCTGGAAAAAGGTCTGACAAGTTCAAGTTTCTAAGTGAAAACTTGAGTGTATCTTTTGGTCCAAGTACACCACACAAGGTGCAGACACTACTTTTAGTGAATTAAAAAAAATGGAGTTCAGCTTGGACTCTATCCTCATTTGCTAGACTTCCAGCTCATTACCTAGAAGGATATTATTTTATTTTAGGTCTCTCCCATTGAATTTCTGTTGCAACTGGCCACCCATCTTCCTCTGTCCACCCAGTCAGATCTTACCACTGCAGCATCTTGAAAGAGATGATACAGGACAGCACATCACAAATCCCTTATTTCTCATCTAATGGGCAAGGATAGCAACACCAAGAAAACTTTGCATAGAGCTAATGCTGTAGATGTTAGGACTGTAAACTGGAGTTGCTTGTCTAGAAGCTCTCTTTATGAAATTAAGCTGTTGATACTCAAGTCTGAAAACACAGCTTTGTCTCTCTCTGCTTTTTCGTGTGTGCCAAATTCACTTTGAGTTTCAGTCAGTTTAGACTCATCAACCATCAGGACTGCAAACTAGGAGAATTAGCTTTGAAATTACTTTCTTGCTCCAGGAAGAATCATCTTCCTCCAGTAGAAGAAGGGAAGTAGTTATCTTTTCTTCCAGTTGTGGCTTCATACATTTCCATTTGTGCATCTTGTAACATCCTTAGGAACAGATATTTTTGGTCTGCAATACCTTAGTTACAATAACAATTCCACACCTTCTGTATACCTTAGTGTTTCTGTGTAATTTCTAGTAAGCGTTAGACTTTCATAATGTTACAGCAAGGACTGTCTTAAGATTTTTATAGTAAAAACTTCACATTCTCAAGACAATGTCAAGAAGCAAAAACATGAATTAAAATTGCTCTGGGCTGCAGACACTGCCTACGCTAGCATTTATGTTGCACACTCTGCAATGCAGGCAGGAGAGAAAACACCTTCATATAGTTCACTGTATTTTGCAGTTATCCTTTGAGGTAGACACTCAACAGCTCAGGAAAGTTTGCCTGGATGAAGGAGTCACCACATCATTGCCACTGCTGCTGCATTGCCTCTGAAAGGCAAGGTGCTGTGCTTCCCAGCTCTAGCCAGCTGCAGAACTTGCAGTTGAAGATGGTGGTTATAATTCTGATCTGTTCAATCAAAGACAGGAAGCTAACCTGGAGATAGGCATCTTCAGAAACTCAAGAGTGTTTTCACAGTTTGCTGTCCCTTCTGCCTTCACACTTTCTTTCAAGATTCTGGATGAAATAATTGTTTCCATCTGTCTCATTTAGGTCAGTGCCAGTAATCAATAGTGTGGGTAAGTGTGGGCAGCATGTTGGACAGAATGTCAAATTCAACAAAAATCAAACATTTTTTCTCTGCTGCTTTTTTCCTGGACAGTTCTTCACCCAGAGTGATTCACAGGTGCAAGTGGGTGACTGCAACAGCAAACTAAACAGTAAACCCCAGCACTGCAGAAAGGAAAATAAGCTTAAAAAAAATAAATATCACTTTACTCCAACACATGCAAGATAATTTAATTCTTCTGACCAAATAAATCTAAGTCTCCAGAGAATAGTGTGAAAACAAGAATAGCCAAAGGCTATCTGGATGCAAAACTAGACAGAGTAACATTCTTTAGGGAGGGGTGGAAAAAAAACAGTTGGCACTCAAGCCTTCTCCTGCTGAGAGACCTTGCCCTGCTTCCAAATGATACAGAAGGGAAAGCTGCATCAGAAGCAATACATCCAGAAACTGAAGGACAAAAAGCAGATGGAAAACAGTGCTCACCAACTACTCCAGTAATCTCCTGGTGAGAACAGGCTAAGTACTTATCTCTAGTTTGGAAAAAAAAAAACTTCCAGGTAATTAGTAACCTGAAGAAGTCAGATGAGAGAAGGAACTAAAATCACACTTTTGACAAACTCCCCTGTTTTTCATTTGGCCTGATCTTTCTACTGCCAACAGCCCTGTTTAAGAAGGGTTTGGTAAAAATGAAGCACCTGTGCAGGAAGGTTTTCCAAGACACAGTCCCAGCCCTTACAACCATAGCTGTCAGTAACTCTGCAGATCTCATCCCAATTCTCCCTACCAGTTTCCCCACAGCAAGGTTTTATGCTACAGTTCCAGGAAAGCTCCATTCATACTGTTTGCAAAGGTCCCTACAACAATAGAACCATATAAATAAAATCTTCACTCTGAAGTTAACTACGAGACTTGTCTCTCTACTGAACTGTGCTGGCAATGAAAAGATACCTGATGATACCATGAGATCTTTCTGTGGTGTCACCTGCATTGCATCAGGTTTGCAGCAGGCACTGTAACATTCTCAAAGTTCCATGCTTGTCTGTTATTTTAGAAATAACTAAAACCATCTCAAATTATCACAATGCTTCTTCAAAGGTAGTTCAGAAAATTGCTCTTTGCAGTATCTCACCATAAACTCACTTCAGGAATCACAGGTGAGCACCAAGCTGAACAATGTCCTAGAAATACTGGGCAGGCTGCAACCAGTACATGGATCCTTCCTAAAGAGTTCTACCTATTTGGCCCAAAGCTTTTTCACTCTCACAGAGCTCTCTTTTTCTAAAGACTGACTACTCTTAATTCTTTAGCATAGTGAGTTCAGGTGTCAGTGCTCACACCATCTTTGTGATGCTGCAGCAATAGAATAGCCAGGAGCAGACAACTTTTTGAACAAAGAAGCTGGACTGTATGCTGAGCTTGGAAAAGCATGGAAAGAAATTACTAGAAGAAATAATAATAAAGAACATTTGTTTCCAAGGGTTGGTTGTTTTTAAACAGATTTACATGAATACTTAAATGAGGTAGAAGAATCATTTCAGCACATCACATTCGATTTTATTTAAAGAGCAACTTTATCTGAAGTATCCAACATGCAAGTGAGCACATGTACAGGATCACTTGCTTAGTCACAATCATGATGCTTGAAAGAGGCAAAATTCATAAAATAGCATTTTGATAATGGGCTTTAAAAAGATAATCAAAATGTAGAGAAAAGGAAGACATCTTGGAAGATCTGAAGTTCTAGAAGCAGCTGTCTTTAGGAAGCAGCTTGGCATGAAAGAGCCACCAAATAAGCCACTACGTCTATTTGGAAGAGAGAATTTTAACCAACTCCACAGATGAGACAATGATGACAAAAGAGAAGGAACAGTTTAATAATGAGGTAGAGTAAAAAACAGTAGACAAACTGTATAGATATTAAACAGGTTTGTTGACTGAGGTGATGATTTTGGAAGAACAAGTCAGTGATGATATAAAAATCAAGGCACAAAAGTAAGCACCAGTATCTTTTGTAAAACATAAAAAAAAAAAAAAAAAAAGAAGAAACTTGTAGATGTGAAGCAACAAACATCTGAAAGGTTTCAGAGTAAAACTTCAGATGAAGGGAGACACCACTAGTAGCAACTGAGAACTTGGTGAACTGACAAGGCAAGAGGGCAGTAGAGCCACAGGAACATGCATGGTAGTTCTATCATCTTTAATGCACAAGGCAGTATAAACTAGGCAGAAAGAAGAGAATTAAAAATACAAAGTAAAGAAAAGCAAGAATTCAATTAGATTTCATTGTATATGGGCCTGAGTGGAGATTTGACAACCTTTGGTTAAGTATGAAGAAAAGTGGAGGGGTCACAATCCTGTGGCATAATGGAAATGGCAGAGGTAAGTCATCCCAAGCAACTGAAATACAAAAAAATCCAGTGAGAAAGCAGAGGGGAAAGAAGCAATCCACAACCAAAAACTTAATGAAGAAAAATATTCACTTGCAATAAAAGCTGCTGATAAGCCAGGAGCAAAATTAAGCCCCCAGAATTAAGAATTAAGCAGAATTAAGGGTTCCGTTTAGTTGGAAGTGAAGAACTGCAGATGAACGCAAGCAAGAAGAGCACAAAAGGAAGGGAAACATGAACTTCCAAGAGAAAAATCTTTTAGTGCCCAGTCTCAGTTCATAGTAGGAAGGACTGCAGCAGTAAAGCTACATATAATAAGAAATTGTTGATAATGTTTCTTTTTCTTTTTTTTTTTTTGGTCACTCTTGATGCAATTGTTGTTCCTCAACAGCACCTCTTACTCCGAGGTACTTCTGTCCCCGGTTGAACTTGGGTTTGCAGCTCAGTGGGTGAGCTGATCAGCCATCCAAGCCCCATGTCATCTGAAATGCTGACATAAGTTGCAAGGCTCCCCCAGAGGCATACAGCTGCTTTGTGTGTCCAGAAATTTCTGCTAAATCACTTCTGTAAGTCACCCAAGCACCAGACATACCCACAATGACAAGAAGCAGCATGCTGCATTTGCAACAACAGGAACATCTGTCACCGAGCGCAGTCACTCGGTTTGAGGACCTCTCTCTGCAATACCAGATCTGCCATAAAGCAATTTCCAACTGCATGCAAAGTGTAAGGTAGTTGAGATGAATACAGGCAGAGCAGTGTGAAATCCAGCACTGGCAGCTAAGGGAACAGACCAGATGTGTAACAGCTTCATTTACCCTCAAACTTCTGCATGTAGCTCTCGTGGAAAAGTTTATGCCTGTAGAAGCCCAGTCTGATCTACAGTAGCTTAATGACCTTGCTAAAAGAGTTTGAGTGTTAGAGTTCAAAGCATGTTTAGGCACACCCAAAGCTTGGTTCAACTGGAATCAAATGGAATTTCAGTGGATAGGAAAGACCCATAAAGATTCCTGCTCTGTGAGAACTGCTGAAGACAAAGCACCTCTAGTTTCAGTAGAGGGAACCTGAAAGGCCATTGGATACAGTACAGCTGTGCACAGCACAAACACTTGAATCTGAGAAGAAAAACAATGTGTTTGCAAGCTTCACTATTGCACTAAGTAGCAAATGGGTGAAAGGCAAAAATTACAATTTTCCATCTGCATCCACAACATTCACAGATAAACTTCAAATATAGAGGTTCCTGGATCAGCTACTTTAGCTGCTCACTGGTGACACAGGGCTAAAGCACAGCATTACAAATAGAAGCCTAAGGTTTCATATTGAAAAAGTTTAAAGTCCTGCCATCATTCACAGAAAAAAAATAAAGCAGTTCTCAACTGAGAAATTTTCTACCACAGAGGGCATTACAGAGCCAACCATGCAGAAGAGGTTGGCAGCCATCAGCATTACTTGACTCCACCTTTTAGTAGACAATTTCAAAATGACTGTCAGAATTCTATCTGGAAAAGAAGACACTCATTAACAAGAGCAGATAAACTATTGGTTTCATTTACAATCTTCTCTTGAGATTACTCAGAACACGGAAAATAGCATCTGTGTTTCATTTCAGGTGGAGATCTAATCTTAAACTCCTTAAATGTGCCACAATCAGCTCCTAGAACTGATTACAGCAAGATTCTCTTCCAACCGTCTCCATGTAGCTTCTTTTTAAGGAGCAGTGAGATCTGTGCTTACCTCCCTCGCCTCACAGAAACAACTGTGTTGCTGACCTTGTCCTGAGACACCCAATGCAGATGTAAGGAAGCTGCTTTGGCCTCAAGCTCAGGATGCTCCAGTAAGAATGATTTCCCCTACCTTGCTATGGCAACGGGGAACCAGTCACACATAACGAGAGCGCCAAATTGCAACGAGAGCTGCAGCGGCAATTCATGCTACCGGCACAAACACAGACGAAGGCTCGGGCAAATCAATGTGCTAAATGGACAAGCAGGACATTCTCTCCTCGGATGAAGATCTGGTTTATGTGACGGGTGAACACCTGCTGATAATCCACTTTGGGCCGTTTTTTTTTCCGCGGCTGGCTCCTGGCACGGGTACCAGCAGCACCGGCCCCCTCGCTGTGGGCAGTCCCGCTACCCACATCAGCTTCAGCTCTGGCAGCCAGATGCAAACTGTCACCCGGCATCTTCTTTTCTCCTGCTCTGCCGGAGCGTTTCTGCCTCTCACGTTCATCTTCTGCTCTCCCTCGTCCTGATCCAACTTTCATTCCCAGTGTCTGAGAGTCATTTGCCAGGGCGAGCTCCTCTGAGACAGTCTTTGAGTCAGCTCCCTTCTTCACCAAGGAATCCTGCAGTTTGAGTCTGTCAAACAGCTGCAAAAGAACACTCGTGTATATGACCACATTCAGGAGACAAGAAAGGCTGCTACTTCAGTCGTATTTGTATATACAATCCCAAAACAGAGCACAGCTTACAGCACACATTTAGTGAAGAATCTTTACCAGCATAAAGACTGTTTTCTTGCCAAAGTCATGCAGTGACAGAAGATGAACGGGTTTCTTGCACGCACATGAGTGTCTTTATGTGAGCAGTGAGGAATTTCATTTGGGGAGCAATACTGATGTGAAGTAGCATTTAACTTTGGTGAACAACAGAAAGCTACTAAAGTTGTTTAATTAGCTGACTTTCTCCAATATTCTTTTAATGTTGTCAGATTGTATTGAGACATTTCCATCCTTGTGTCCTCAGGCAGGGCATGAATCCCTAATATTACAGTATCACAGGATGTCAGGGGTTGGAAGGGACCATGGAGATCTTCGAGTCCAACCCCACTGCCAGAGCAGGACCCTATACTGAAGTTTAATCTAGCACAGGTCACACAGGAATGCAGCCAGGGCAGGTCTTGAAAATCTCCAGAGAAGGATTTTCAAGACCACAACCTCTCTGACGAGCCTGTTCCAGGGCTCTGTGCCCCTTACAGTAAGAAAGTTCCTCCTCATGTTGAGGTGAAACTTCCTGAGCTCCAGCTTCCATCCATTTCCCCTTGTCCCATCACAGGGCACAAGTGAGAAGAGGCTGCGCCCTCCTTCTGACACTCAGCCATTATATATTTATAAACATTTATTAAATCCCCTCTCAGTCTTCTCTTCTCCATGCTAAATAGCCCCAGGTCTCTCAGCCTTTCCTCATAAGGCATGTGTTCCAGTCCCTTAATCATCCTTGTAACCCTCTGTTGGACTCTCTGGAGTAGATCCTTGTCCCACTGGATCTGGGAGGGACCAGAACTGGATATTCCAGGTGAGGTCTCACCAGGGCAGAGTAGAGGGGGGGAGCAGAACCACCCTCGATCCGCTGGACACACTCCTCTTAATGCATCCCAGGAGGCCATTGGCCTTCCTGGCCACCAGGACAAACTGCTGTCCCATGGAGAGCTTATGTCCACCAGGACCCCGAGGTCCTTCTCCATGGGGCTGCTCTTCAGCAGATCACCTCCCAGACTGTACTGGTGTAATTTATTATTCTTTCCCCAGATGCAGGACTCTGCACTTATCCTTGTTAAACCTTATTAAGTTCTTTTGTGCCCAGCTTCATAAGGGGCTTCAATCACCAAAGAGTATATACTGAAAAAATGATGGACTTCTGCGTTCTGACCATGAACAATAGAAAAATAATAAAAGCTAGAGCAGCAGATCAAATGCACTGTACAAATTCATTAACCTAAGAATACGTGGTGCTGAAAGTGGAAAAAAACCCCAGCTTTTCCTGTGGCAGCAGGCAAGTTTTTCTGAAATACTGACAAATGAAGAGAATTCTCAGCCTGTCTCTTCCCAGCAACAGAATAGAAAGTCAGTCCCTGAGAGTGGGCTGCAGAAACACTGACAACTTGATTATTTTTAACTACTCTTTTAAAAAGAAAGGGTGGGAACTATCAGAAAACACATTTAAATGGCAGGAATTTGAAAGAAAATTCCTCACAATGAAACAGTTTTAAAGTTTTTGTGATGTTTCTCTAATGTCTAAAAAGCCCAGAGCTATGCCACTCTGGGCACAGCCCTGTCACATTTTTTTAACTTCTTTGTTCAGAGTTAATTTATCACGTCTTCAATTCTCAACTTGGTAAACATCCTTCTTTGCAGCTGGATTCTAGACAGAATCTTATTTTGGAGCAACATGCAGAATCTTGGACTTCACAGTACCTAGAAAGTGAAGGAAGTCCCAGTGCCTAAACCAATGAACTCTTGTGTCGGCTGGGACAAAGGCTGTGGCTCCACGAACATCAGTTCCGGAGTTAAAACACTGTCAAATCAACTGGCAAGAAAGAAGTGGACCAAATCAGTCACAGATGCAAAAAATGCACAAAACAAATCCAAAACCACAGAGTGAGCTTGCAGGAGGTCAGCATACTGCACTAAGCAGCGGCAGCAACTGTGATCTGATATTAGAAACTCTAAAATGAAACTTATCTAACACTGACCTATGGTAAAAGTACTTTAAAAAAGGTCAGAAAAATGTTTTGTTTCCTGCCCTGAGCTCAAGTTAGTCATCAAAATATTTAAAATGTAAATACAGTTTTTCAAACAATGCTCCTCTTCCACTACATTGAAAAGGAGATACTGAAAAAATATGAAAACTGGAGACAGTTACCTACCCGGGTTAGTGTGAGCTGAGGTTCTGCATAGAAAGCTTTGCCCATTACTGGTTTCCTGTATGTCTCATCCACATCTGTCAGGGCCTAGAAAATATTTTTTTAAAAGCCAGAAAGGTCAAAATTAAAAGAAAACTTGAGGAAGTTCTGAACCAGCTTT
The DNA here is from genome assembly GCA_025447755.1 of Corythornis vintsioides. Lineage (NCBI taxonomy): Eukaryota > Metazoa > Chordata > Aves > Coraciiformes > Alcedinidae > Corythornis > Corythornis vintsioides. Next base: position 82,915 of record JAOEGS010014504.1, read on the forward strand.
GTCTCAGAATTACGTTCTGAGAAAAATCCATCTTAGGAACAAGCTGTGCTTTGCAGCTGGTTTCTTCATCATCTAAGTTGAACTGAGGTATAAAAGCAACAGCAAAGCCTCATGTCCATTCTGCATCACTTGCAAGATCTTTGTGAGACTTGACTGCAAAATTCCTCAGCCCCTCTCTGTCATTTCCAAACTTTTCACGGCTCCAGACTCACAGCTTTCAGAGATGCCATTCCACTCACTGTCTTTTAAGATTTTAATGAGGTAGAACACAGGGAAAAGATTTTGTTACTGACATCCCAGTGACACAGTAGTGAAAGAAAACAGAGAAGTTGCTACCACTGTAAGAAGGTTGTGTTTTGCAGAGAAAGCTTTGGAAGCCTTTGATATACTTCATATTCCACCTTCCTGGGTCCTATAATGATGTTGGAAATTCTTCAAATTTTCTCTCTCACCTCTCAAAGATGGCACCTCTCACACACCAATCCAACACCAAGCACCACTTATGTCCGAAAGCCAGAGCTTTCTGGTGTCAGAGCAGATAAGCTTTATGAACTGCAATACCACATTAATCTTCTCAAAACGCAGTTTTTGCCTAAACCTGTTGCAAATTACAAGTTTTCAATATGCCAGTTACAAACTGAGGAATGGAACAATAATTACCATATTCCAGAACTTGTCAAATGCAACCAAAAACCCCGTGCAGACTCCACGAAGGCCTTTGAAAGTGCGGATATGGACATTGATTCTTACACCATCTCGGACGCAGCGATGAAGTTCCCCCAGTGGGCTGCCTTCATGGACTAAAACAGAAAAAGAACATCACCAATCTGCAACATAATTTCTTTCAAAGATGTACAAGTCTTTGGGAAAGAAATAAAATTACTACAAGAAGCAGCCACCAATAAAACCATGTTAAACCAATAAAGTTTTTAGCCATGGAAAACCCAAAGGAATTCAGCAAAGCACACAGCTTACCAGGCACACACAAGCCTTAACTACACACTGAAAACCTTTGCAAGCATAAACTATCCAGAGGGGTAGATAATTACTTCACAACTTCCACCTAAGCCATGGTGAGGCCACTCCTGTGAATTACAGCTACTTGTTTACGCAAGCACAGCCCCAGAATTGCTATACATTTCCTACCAAGAGTTGGAGAAAAGTATCAGTCTAAAAATCCCACATAATTCTTCATATTAATTAATCAAATATCTGAGCCAGATGGGTAGCTGGAGAAAACTGCTTTCATGCAGATCATAAGCTGTCCAGTACCTCCCAGCTTTGCTTATGGGAGTCTTTTTATGAATCTCTGTTTCCTTCAGCAGATAAACATATGTTCTGAATTCACAGGTCCATCATAGGAACCACAGATGACACCATCACTACATCAGATTGATGCTTTTAATCAGATAACAGTATTTTTTTCTAACCAACACTGAGAATTTACAGGATAATTTTAGACTTAGATGTCTGGGTTTTTTTAGATTCCAGTGTTACTTTTACATAGGAGCTTTATCTACAGCTTGTTATAAAATTTCAAGTACTATCTTTATTTCCAACACTGCCTTTGCTTGTCAGCAGCCCGTTAAACCTGGTAAAAAACACCATTTTACAGCTCTACCAAATGTAGGCCTTCCCATTTTTCTGTGCTGCATAAGGTTCTGGCTTTACCAAGGTAAAATTCCAACTTCACCTGCTCAGAAGGGCAGAAAACATCAACCAAAAGCTTTTCCACAAGCTGACATCCACTTTTCAGAAGAAATAGAACCAGCAATGTAAGGAATTTATTTTTGAAACAAGACCTCTTCTACAAGCCTGGCTGTTGATGCTGTTAAAGATTTTTCAATTCATAGGGAAAGGAGTTACCAAATTGATTTTGTACTCTAATTCCAATCCCTATTTGTCTAAAATAAGCACATGCTTAATACCAGGATTCTGCAGAATGACTAGAAAACTACTGTAAGCCAGAGGGTAAGTACCCCAGGAGGAAGAAAATAAAGATCCAAATTCTGGTTAAATTAAAGTCCCTGTCCTCAGGGTAGACTTTACTAAGAGGCAAGATTAAAAAAAAAAAAAAACAACAAACCCAAACGAACAACCAAACAACAAAACAAAGACAAGAGCAAAGCAAGTTAGAACAGCTGAAGTAACTCAGAACACTGCCAAAGCCTTTCTGAACACTCTGTGGTAACTGCTTGCACGAGTTCTCTGCCCTTTGGTAAATGCAAAGTAATTAGAAATAGCTGCTTCTGAACAGATCCAAAGCAGGCATTCCTAAAGTAGCTTCCTTCTTGCATTTATGACTCACAACAGATAAAATTTTAGTTCCATTTTACATTTCTGACCCACTGAATTTAGGGAATACATCAAACCTTATCACAGCTACCTGGGATCATGGCAGAACTGCAGGATGCAGCAAACCACCTATCATAGTTACTTTCAGAGGCAGCTACCACTTTAGAATCCAAGCTCCAAACACTGGCTCCTCCTGCAGACCAGACAGTCCCCTACTTGCAGGGACAGCACACAATTTTGGCTATAAATTAGTCTGAAAACTGTCCAGTGCTGAATAACACTTTCTGTCAGGTGTGCCAGTCTTCTTCAAAGACTCGGGTATCCAGCATTAGATGTGTAGCTATCAAATGTGTGCTTTTAATAGAACATGGAATTTATTTGCTAGACCACCACTAGAGTTAATTTTTACGGAGACTTCCTTTTCAATTTCCATCACACTGTAACCCAGATATAGACACACGATATTAAGACCCTAAATAAGTATTTAAGGTCAGTTGTTTTGGAAATCGCACAGCAACAGAACCTCTGCATTTGTGCAGAATGCTAAGTTGACATGATATTTAGGATGATGCAGCACCTACAGCAATGAATACATTAAGTTTTGTTGTCTAAGCAAGAAAAAAGTTCTGCTTTGGGCATTCAGAATTGAACATTCTGGGCTTTACCCTTTTATTAAAAGAAAATTAAGGTGATGCTGGCAAATAGAAGAGATACTTTGATATCCCAAAACACTCAGTACTTTTAAGTAAGTGCACTAAAGTTATATCTCATTTGATAGCAATGCCATTTGATTCTTGGTGTAAGTGCACGAGTAGCATCCCTCCATGTTTGGGGGCTACCACCCTCACTGGGTGCATAAATCTATACAAGAAGCTTGTATAGTTCGTGCATTTAGCAACATCACAATTCCATCTCAATCCACTGCTCTATCATCACACTACTGGAAATTCCAGTGCTGTATTTACGACCCCAGGTTGTACATTAGCAAATAAGATATAGCAGCATGGCACAGACTCACACTGTGGTTATGCTTTTAACTACAAGCTGCCTGGGCTCAAACCCGATTCTTGGTTTTAAAGAACAGTAGTTTCTCATCTTTCTTTTTTTTTTTCCTTAAAATCAAGAAGATTAACATAATTAACCAAACAGATTAGGTTGTCACCATAACCAAATCTGTGCAGCCTCTGAGTATGCAGTTCTACGAACAGCACCGTTCCTCCTTTCCACACACAATTTCCCCAGCCTTTCACCTCGCATGCAAGTATCATTTTCCACCCAAACTCCCTAATTTCCCAACCTTGGCATCCACATCTCACCACCACCCAACCACTTCTTTCACCCACCGCTCTCTTCAAACTCCATTCCAACTTAGCGCCTCCGTGTCCAGCCCACTACCCTCGACCCGACCTCAGCCGCTGCAGCCTCCCCATCTCATCCCAGCCCACTACCCTCGACCCCACCCCAGCGGGGACTGAACCCACCCCTCACACCCTCGGCCACCATCCTCCTACTCCAGGCTGTGTCCTCAGCCCTCCTCTCCTTCCTCAGCACCCCTCAACCTGCCGCCCCTCCCCACCTCCCGCCCGCCCCAGCCTCAGCCTTCCGCAGGGTCGGGCTCCCTCAGCCCACCCGCCCGCGCTCTTACGGGGCATCCTGGTGAGGACGTTCCGCGGCGCCTTCCGGCGCCGGGCCGCCGAACCGCCCTCGCCCGCTGCCTGCTCGGGGCCCGCGTTGACCATGAGGCTGCGGAGGCGCTGGATGCGCTCGGGGTCGGCGGCGGGCGGGCCGCGGCGGGCGGCGCGGGCGCCGGGCTGACCGCGGCGGGAGGCAGCCGCGCGGCGGCCGCGCGGGCGGAGCAGGCCGCGCTGGAAGCTCTCGTACTCGGCGAGGTTGTTGAAGCACGGCGCGGAGGGGAAGGGCAGCGGAGTGTTGGCGGAATACAGCGCCAGCAGCGGGTCGAAACGGCTGGAGCTCACGTCCAAGCGGCTGGGACTGGGGGAGCGCTCGGCCCCGGGTCGGCGGCAGGGGCGCCGCTGCTCCGCGCCTCCCGCAGCCCCCTCGTCCTCCTCCATGCCGGGCTGTGGGCACCAGCCCGACCTGCCACTGCCGCTAGAGGCCGCTGCCGCCCACCCGGCGAACCCACAAGCTCAGCCGGTTCCGGGCGGCACGGCGCGGGGAGGGGAGAGCGCGGGGCACCGCCCGAACATGGAAGGGGCCCTGAGGGGCGGAGCTCCGCCCCAGGCGAGGGACAGGTCTGGCAAGCGCAGATACCCCGGACTTAGTGCAGTTTCACCTCTGCAGTCGATCTTCGGCGAACTCCCTGATGCGGCTCCAGCGCTGGTCCCTGTGCTTCGGGGGTGCTCCCCCGGGCAGGGACCAAGTGGCACCTGCCCCAGGCAATGAAATTTGCCACCTGGGCAAAAGGTGGTTGTGATGTAATTTGCATTTCAATCAACACCTATAAGGTGTTACAGTACAAAATCGTTTATCCCATCAAGGTAAAGCGTTAATGCTGCGGAGCAGCTTTACTGAACAGATTCCACCACCTACCATTAATTCTTCGTAACTCGAAGCATTAAACGTACAGGAACCAGCTATGGCAATAAAACATCAGCCTGAAGTTGCCCACCAGCTTCAGAGGAAATACCTATTTCTTCACAGGGTCACGGTACAGGACTTCTGCAGCTATAGCAATACCTCTAAGACTAGGTGTAGATGCTCTTTGAGCTGTGTGTGCCAGTAACACAGATCTCTTCTTGAGCCATTGGAAGATTTATTTCCCCTACAGCTATGACACCATATAGATGACTTTATGCATCAGAGTACCACAAGGAGTTTATTTCTCTAGCATTTATATGCTAGAGAAAAATTTTTTAAAAATGAATACAGACCTAACACAGACCCATTCTTCATACACATACACAATGCATATACATTCTACCATATATGTGTTTATGTACCAGGTAGCCATGATACATATGGCAAAAACCCTACATCAGTTTCCAAGCATGAATCATAGTTGCCAAGTTGTTGGGTTTTTTAATCTTTTGGATTCTGCAGTCTGCATGATGCTACCATCTCTGGAACAGCTGCTTTATATGTAATGTCCCAGGTCAGGCAGTAGACAGTAATATATGGCATCTCAAAAAAAACCAAAGCAAACCAAGACAGGAAGATCTTGGCAACAAACTACTGGGGCAATGATTCATTCAGAATCATTACCTCTAAATATCTCATATCCTCTTCCTGGGATTTACAGCCCTTTCTACAAACTGAATGTTTTTTATGGCCAGTCCCAACTGCTGACTATTTCTCCCTCAGCAGCAGCTTAACAGATTACTGTTCTAGCACCATGTTTTTGAAACCAGCAGAAATTATACCTTTATCAATACCTATTATATCATTATAGTTTGATATCTATACTGAAATAGGTTCTTTCCCTCAAATTCCACTAGGATAAGCCCCTTTACATTAGCAGAAATATTTCTGCACCAAGAGGCTGTTTGATTTAACTGTTTTCACAAAGGGTCTTAACAGTTGCATGTGGAAAACAGGCTCCACAATCCATAGATTGTAAAGCCGGGTGCACAGGGGGTATCCCCATCACAAACGTGCACACCCTCCAGCAATAAAGTAGAACCATATCTAGAGCTAGGTGTTACATATTACATTTTGTGATACGCCTATACATCTGCATTTTCTATCCCTGCTTCTCATGTAAATGAGTTCTCCTCCCCTCTGGGCAGGTGCAGTAAATTCTGGTAGGGGTCTCCAGGGGTCTTTGAGGATGAAGTAAGAGTCTTCTTCACACCTGAACTTTTGACCTTAGTTCCTTGTGCGTGCTCTTTGGATTTCTGGCACTCTCCTCTGCCACAGAACTAGTCCAGGCTGGATCTTCCGCAGCTAGCTTATTCTTTTCAAGGACACTGAGGAACTGTCCTGCCTAATTGCCTCACATAAAAGCATTCCCCAACCCTATTGCTACCTGGTTAGTGCCCCTACTGCCACTTCCTTATCTTCAAAGATGTTCAGTGGACTATCTTCACCACTGTTTGCTACATTGTTAGTCAGGAAGCAGCTGGGGGGGCCCTCTGAGGCCCCTGTAACAACAGTTAAACCAGAACAAAACTGCACAGACCATGCAACACATGCTCCCTTCTTCCCTCTGATGAGTATTGTCAGGACTGTGTCATCCCCAGAATAATCAGAGAACCTCCTGCTCTACTGCAGAGTGGGAAACAGGAGATTTCCCAGGCCACAGAAGATGAGAGCACAATGTCCATCTATGTCCTAACAGAATCCAAGTCTGTACTGTGTCTTTATTATTAGCCTCACTGTTTGATATTTTCACCAGTTACTAGTAAAGTACCAGGAATAAGACAGGCCAAGTAAAAAACATGGCAGTGAATTATTTATTTATAAGTATAAAAATCCTGTACATTTGATAAAAGCTTTAAAAAAAAAAAAAAAACAGTCAAAGGAAACTGTTGAGCTACTCCATTTCCTGACAGTAAAATTCAGACATGAGGCAGCTGAACAATTTGTCATTATCTGACTAAACACACTGGCCTTGAAATTTAATGCTAAATGCCAATAGAAGTATTCCAGTCTACCTCAGTCAAAACAAAAATAGGAATTATTTTCTCCCCTGCTTTTACCTGTTCAAATATACAAACTTTTTTACAATTCAGCAGTTCAGTAAAATACCTCATGGTTCAAATGCTATGGAAGTGCATGAATTTTCTATATACTTTTTCTACAGATAGGCATATATAAGGATGTAACAGTCTTAATTTAGGAGATCTTCAGATTCAAAATACAATACGATTTTAGATTTTTCATATGGGCACATCCTTGTGTGTCAGACAACACACCAGTGTCTTTTTCAGGCAATAACAGTGCTAAAAGCAGTGTAACTGTTGGAGAGAGTTACAAGTTAAACTCTAACAGCCACCATTCCCTTGAGGACTACCCAGGCAGAGCAAAACATAAAATGCCAGTTATGCTCAGGTATCAGCTACCCTCAGCCAGAATCTCAGGATATTCCTCCCAGAACTGGTCCCCAATAATGTCACAGTGCAGGGGAACAACTTTACTCCTAGTCCGAGTCACTTCAACTTCCTTTTCTCCTGCTTCCTTTGGCAGTTTTATTTTCTTAGTCGTGACTTCATTAATCTGAAAATACAGTTGACACAGTAGCAGACATGTCAGACTCAAGGGGATTCACAAGCTATCAGGAAACAAAGCTACAACAAAAGCAACTATCAATGCTACAGCACACTACTGAATTTGAACACTGCATCTTCTGAGAGTCTACTCTCAATTCAAAGACACATCATCAGTCAAAACTGTGTAACATCACTACATGTGTTGAAGAAATTTCCTGCAAATTCATGTAACTGACTGCAGGTATTCTTGAATAGAGTACAGTGTTTACTTTGGGGCTATATAAAGCAAAAGGGACCTTGCAAATGTCTACAACTGCCAAGAAAATAATAAGCAAGGACCAAGGGGAACTTACTTCTAGCTGGAAGCCCCTATCTATTCTAATTAACTCAATTGAAGTAATATAAGTTGTTGTCCAAAACTTAAAAGAAAATAAAGGATTTTATTTTTTTTTATGTATTAAAAATTATGGAGAACTCTATTAACATAGATAGATGGGATCCTGATTACGTGAATCACATACATTTCTATTTCTATTCTATTTATGATTTTCCAGGGTCTCATTTAATACAAAATGTAGGACAGGATTTTCTCCATCTATTCTGAATCAATGATGTAATCCTTGAATGATGAACATTTCCAAGTTATCATTAAAAAGAACTGCCCATTAACAGCTGCACTCTTCATGAAGCTCCTTTAGAGAAGTACAAAAAGTCTAATCACACTATGAGCTGAGCTACCTTCCTGGAAGTGTGTGATTCCTTTGCAGTGGAAATACTTGGGATCTAATCCTGTCAAGGGCTCAGCACAAGCCCCAGTGATTACCATATCAAATTGACAAGTCATTAAAATGTCTTTTTTTTTCAGGAAGCAGAATTATCCCTCAATTTTCAAAGTTAGAAACACTAATAAACCAACTGTATAATTCATTAAAGAAGGGAGAGTCATCCAGCAAATACAGCAGCTTTGTGGAATTCTATACATACTCTGTCCAATATGTCAATACACATTTCTCTCAGTGGTCATCATTTGTACCTAAGCCAGATTTCAGAGACTAGTTTTTTTACTATGCTCATAAATACAGATATCTCAAAAATATCTCCAAGACAATTACCCATCTTACACATCATTATATGGCAAATATGGTTAGTTTTCAAATATATTTGCACATATACATTTGGGATACATCTGGTGACCTTACACTGTAGCTTGTCTGTCTCAGAGTACCAATTTAAAATATGAGCATGAAGCAAGTGGTTAATATCGTTTTTTACCTTCTGCCATATTAAGACTGTTCCTTTCCTATACATCAAAGGCTCATTGTTGTAGTTGATGTTGAATTCAGAAAATAATATTTCATTCTTATCTCCAGCCAAAGTGCCCTGAGAGAAAATGAAAAAGTATTTTTATAGAAAACAAACAAACTAAATCTCTAGGGTAGAAGACGGGTGAATACGGCAAGTAGGACTGAAATTTTTACAGGTTTTTCACCTTTAAAATACAAGGTTTCAATTGCTCTCCTAATGGAGGAATTATTTCCAACTGTCAAATGAGGATATTAAAACAGAGAGGTTTTTTTAATAGAGTTAACAGACTCCAAGGGAAAACAAATAATCTGCTGGAGTCTGCACAATGAGATAAAATACTACAGAAGATACTGGGAATCACTATTAGCTGAATCCTGCTACTGTACTTTGTGTGTGTGGATACTGGACATTTATATTACATTTCTAACAATTCTGAACTTGCTAATTAAAGAAATTAAAATCCTGCTAACATTTGACTGAAAATGTGTTATTGGCTAATCACATTAACATCTGTATAATTCAAGAAGTTGTTGAATCTACACCCACAAAATTATTCCAGTAACAGAACAGACAAGGTAGCCAGGGTCGCTGGGCAGGCAATGCACAGCTTTACAAAATCATCTTATTTACTTTGCAGTTGGACAAAAACATGCCCTCCAGAAACACTTACCTGGAGTCTATCCTGTGCCTGCACTGGTGTCAAACCACTTCGCTGCACAAGCATCCAAAACACTGTATTATAGAGGTTATTAATATGGCCTACAGAAAAAGGGAAAAGAGAACCAATATTTACCAAATCTGAGTGACTGCTTGGAAAAAAAACCCAGCTTTATTTCCAGAGTCTTATCCAAGAAACAGCCAATATTAAAGGGGAATTGATAACATGAGCTGCTGAAGATATGATCCTTGTGATCCACTGTTAACATACTGCACATCATAGGAATAAACAGAAGAGAGCTTTGATTATAATTCTGAAAGGGAAGAGCAGAGGGTGAAGGGTGTTTATGTGTAACGTAAAGTAACGTAAATTACCTTCATCTGACAACAGGGACTAGGTCCTAACAAAAACCTAGGAAGTAAATCCAATCATCTGTCCTAGCATGGAATATACAGCACTTGTGGTTACTACATGGTGTGAATTTGAACATTCACATATCTTCATTAAAATAGGTTACCTTGACTAAACAAACCCGCAATATTAAAAATAATTAATCATATTAATAATTCTAATATTTCCTGGGCTAAATTTACACCCGGGATGCAACACATACAGTTGTAGCCCGAAGACTCAGAATTTCAGCCAATATTTCTGTATCTACACAAATCCCAAAACAATCCTAATATTATTTAAAACCATCACTCCACCTGCTGATCTTTCACTGATACCTATATATACACACTGGCAATTACAAATATACTGGCAATTGCTAGTCAGAGAGGAAGAGAAATCAACTGCACAAATCCGTTTTCTAGAAAAAAGACTTACAGTCTGCTTGTCTCCAGCTGAGGTAGTCCTTCAAATTTTGGTTGCTGGGATACAATACAATTCGTCCATCAAATCCTGGTGGGTACAGAAGCTGCTGGTCCTTAAAGTAATCCCTCCAATAGAAAACGTAACTTGAGGCAAACTGGGAGACCACATGAGTCATGAACTTACTTGCAAACACAAAGAAAAAAAAAAAAAAAGAAACACATCACCATGATTACTTGTCTGTGAGTATCTGAGGGATCAGTAGTGATAACTCTGGTGGATAGCAGGTTTTTTTAAATAACGGTCCAACAGCTCTGCAATGGCACTGTCTTCTGCAGGAAGGTCTGAGAACCAAGTAAAAGAGTTTGGAAAAGGCAATATTCTATTAAAAGAATGTTTGTTCTAACAATGTTTGGTTTATCAAAACTTTTTTTTTTTTTTTAATGCACTATCACCACACATATTTTCCTTGAAAGCTCAACATGCAGAGTCCCATGAAGAACCTGAACTAATTGTATTAGGGCACCCAAACACAGCCCTACTCCTACTCTGTCTGCAAATCTAAAGAATTATAGGTTTAGAAAGAGATGTTAAAAACAAGTGCACTTCAATATCAAAGCAGCTGTTACCTTGCTCTTCTTTTAAACCATCTACTACTCTTTTTGAAAACAAAACTGTATTCATCACTCTGTCCATAAGCAATAGCAATATCTTCCAATTCTTGCATCACTGTCTGGGCACACTTGGTCATCAGATGAAGAGCGCGGTCATCATTTGGCTTTTTGAATTCATGCTTCTCAGAAAACCTTCAAAGCAAAAACGGTTGAATAAGAATCCCTTAAAAGGCTACTAAAAACAATAACCCGTTCATTTTCCTCATTTCTCCTTTCTCTGACTACTGATTTTCAGTATCCTGTCAATACTCACACAGGATTCCCTCCAAGTATGAAAAATCCAAAACCTCCTCTTTTTATATGTTCTGGTTAACTTGTTCTCCTTCCCATCAGCATCTCACCCTAAACAGTCCTTCAAAATGATTCGTTTCTGTATTTTACTTGGAAAAGAAAGACAAATATACTTTCCATACTCTCACTTTCTCCCAGGATGCCTTTTGTACTCTGTCCAGCAAAGGCAACATTATCAATCAACTTGTCAAGACTTGTGAGCTTTACCAGAACCTCATGTGACCAACCCAGAGATCAAATCCCCAGTAAGAATATGTGTCATCGACCACTCAGAGAGGTGTCCTCCATCTCTGCCATATAGGCACTGACACTAATCAATACCCCTGTGTACCAGTTGCAGTCCCTTCACCAGCACATCCAAGGCACTGGTATACCCCACTGCCCTGACAAAGGCAGAGTTATGAGGCGTCCTATGGCCCTTGAAGACAAATCTCCCTTAGCAATTCCCTGGGCTGGTGAGGCTGAGGGAAGCGTTCAGGGACATTACCGGGGAAAAGAGGATTTGTAAACCCAACCTCTCTGCGATTCACACAGGCCGGGCTGGGAATGGCGGAGGCCAAATGCACGGCGCCAGTCGGGACCCCTCATCTCGGCACAGCACTCAGAGCCTGCACCCCCTGCGCTGAGGGCAGGGAACTCCCGACCGCGCCCCGACGTACCCCAGCACCCGTCCTCCCGCCCGCTGAAGCGTCGCCCTAGCGACCACACCGCTATAAGCGCCCCGGCCATTGGCTGCCCGCCCGGCCTTCACCTGTGGAAGTTGCGGCCGTCCAGCCGGACGACTATCCAGCAGTTGGGCAGACAGGTGTCGTCCGCTTCGAAGTCCCGCACATACTCGAACTTGCTTTTCGCCATGGAGAGGCGGCGGCGGCCGCGCACACAGCCCGCCCACTGCCCGCTCCCCGCACGGACGGCTGATACCGCCCGCCAACACACCAGCATGGCCAGAGCGGAAGCGGAAGACAGGAGCACAGCTGCGAGCCCTTCTGGGCCTGCAGGAGGACCTCTCTATGGTTCAGCAGGGGTGTAGCGGCGTGGCGGGGGTAGAGGGGCTGGGGAGGGGGGTGTTGGGGCTGGCGCGGGGCCGGGCGGCGGGTGCGGTGAGCGACCGTTGGAGGGCAGTGGCGCGAGGCTGCGACGACCGTTGGCACAACGGCCGCAGGCGGCGAACGGCAGCAGCGGGATGGAGCGGGAGGCGAAGGAGGGCCCGCTCCGCCCCAGGGCTCTCCCGAAGTCACCTTCGCGCCCCCGCCGCCTCTCCCGGCCGCCGCGCCCCCCTCAGGAGGAGGCCAAAGGCCCCCTCAGCACATTGCACATGAAAGTCGAGGAACCCAACCCGCAGGAGGGGGGGGCACCCCTGAGCTGCCGTGGGCACAGTGAAAAGTCAGGGCCACAGTTAATGTGTGAGCAGGCTCCGGGGGCAGGTAAAGAGACGGCCCCCGGTGCCATCTTCGAGAGAGAAAGGGACCATGACAGGTGCAGAGGAGAAAGCCAGGACAAGATTAAGGTTCTGGAGAAGATGGGGGACGGAAAGGAGCCCCGGAGAGGAGATACTGTCAAAGTGAAGCCTCCCGATTTGTTCTTTAAGGTGAAGATAGAAAAGGAGGATACTGGCTCCCTGTGTGGGCCGGCTTATGCCAGCACTGATGACCTCAAGGTGCTGCATCCTGAGGGGCTCAGATTCCTCCCTGAAGATCAGAAGATCCCAGTTGTGCTTCAGCCTTCACCTCCTGTAACCGGGGTACAGGTCCACAGCTCTCCGCCACCAGAGCTGCTCTATGGGACCCAGGAGCCGGTGAAACAAATGCTGATTAAAACGCAGTCCTTCCCAGAGCCTTCAGTAAAGACTGAAACTAGAAATGTTCCCTTCACAGTACTGCCCTCTGACTCAGGTACTGCAGTAAGAGAGCTTGCCAGGGTTCAGTAAGTGGCACACAGCTGCCGGGCTATCACTTAGAACACAAATGGAAAGGTAGTGTTAAGGGAACCATCCCTTTCAATAGACTGGAGTTTGTACAACTCGCTTTGTCAGAATAAGACGTAAACATACAGGGACACAGAGTTCTTTAGTGGGTTTTATCATCAATGTAGTTTTGTCCCTTTGCTCCCTAACTACATTAAACCCCTTATAACAGTGTTCAAAATTGCGTTGAGTTGTAATTGCAAGCTCAAGGCCAGGAATCTGCTCAAATTTTAAAGTTATGAAACATTCATACACTTCTCTCAGAAAATTTGGACACCTTAAATAAAGAACATTTTGAAACATCTGAATTAGAATATTACTTTTTTTAAAAAAAAAGAGTTCTAGGCTTTCCAAATTAATGACTTAAAGTGAGGTGTTAAAAGCTAGAAGACTTGCCCTTTATTAATAATGTGAAAGAGTTAATTTCCAAGCCTTTTTCAGAGAGGAGATTGCTTGCTTAGGGAATAGTCGTGAGGGACCTGGGAGTTTATCACCTCACCAGCTCAATTTAAACACAGCCTGTGTTTACAAAGAGCAAGAGCTGGGTGTCACATAACAGGTATTTGGTAACACATGTTCCTCTATGAAAATGAGTGTCCAAATCTGCATAAAGGAAGAACAGCAACAGTCTCAGCTGAGAAGCCAGGGACTCCATGGGTGTGGGACTAACCTGCCATACCATCGTTAGTTCTGGTCCCTGCATCATTAGGGCTTTGGATACATAGTTCCATAGTTGTGGTGGCAGTGACAAACTTGCAGTTAATCAGCACATTGGCAATCCCTTATGCTTCTTAATTTATTTTTTTTAATAATATGCAGCAAAAGCCATGTAAATGATCCCTCATGCACCGCTCAGTGAAGGTTAGTGCAGTATACTCCCTTAGCCTTAGTTATTTTCCTAGGAACTCCTCTCCAAGTGCATATCGAGTGTCATGTGTTCCAAAGCTCTAATGATTCTTCTGACAGCTGCCAAATGTCCTCTTGATGTACTATTGAATGTAACCTGCGTTGCATTTCTTGCCTGGTCTCTCCTCACTCTGTTGCTAGGTATGCCAGACATTCCATTTAGCAGAGACAAAAGCGGGCACATAAAGCGTCCGATGAACGCATTCATGGTGTGGGCCAGAATTCATCGACCTGCCCTAGCAAAAGCCAACCCAAATGCCAGTAATGTTGAAATCAGTGTTCAGCTTGGATTGGAGTGGAGCAAACTGACTGAAGAGCAGAAGCAGCCCTACTACAATGAAGCTCTGAAAATAAAACTAAAGCACAGAGAGGAATTTCCTGGTAAATGTATTGAATATAACATGAATACTTTAGAAGTGCAAGATTTTTTTTCATGGATTTATTTCCTTAGAGCAAGTAACAGTGTCAGCAAAAAAGTTACAAAAATGTCACACAGTCCTTCTGTCAGCTTTCTAGGGCCTGAAAGCATATTAATTTTTTAACGCATCCAAAATTACATTTCATCCTTCATAGCCTCTAATGTTTCTTATGGTCTTAGACCACCACAGCTACAGCAGCTCTTATGAATGCTTTAGTACTCTAATGGCCAGATAGTGCTTTTATTGTGAATGTAGCCTGCTGCATCATTTTACATGCTTCAGAAAGAGCTGCCCAGGTGGCCTGTGGTAACACACCCATCCCTTCCTTCAAAGCACGCAAGGAAAATGCCACAGAAAGCACAAACAGCATCAGATTCTGTGGGATTCCTCAATGTTTAGATGTGGATTTCCAAATAACAGCGTGAAAGGTGTTATTTTTCAACCCTCTGTCAAAAGGGTTAAAAATTTGTACACTTAACAAATTAATTTCAGGTGTCATGATCTTTCTCTGTTGTCATATTCCTGCTAGTTCACAATTATGGCTAATCCTGGTAGACAAGATCTGCCTAAACTGGCAGAAACAAGCCAAGGATGCCAGTAGCACTTTCCCTCTCTCCTTGCATCCTGAAAAAGAAAAAAGAAAAGAAAAAAAAAAAGAAAAAAAAAAAGAAAAAGGTTTCTTTAAAGTATCATTAAGACATTAAGAGTATAAGAAACTAAACTGCTCAGTGTAAACTCATTAGATATTTATGCATCCATTAACATTTGGTTTATGGTTTATGTTATTAGTCAAAGGCAAACATTCTCTCAAAATCTTTACAGGATTCCTTTTGGGTTACATTTTCCACAGCCTCATATGACCTACCAAGTATCTGCAAGACTTAAGGCATTAAGAAAACAACCAGGAAAGATCCACATTTTGAATACAGTAATGTTTTTGGTCTGAACTGAAAGCCCATGGTACAGTGTCATGTTACATAAAACCAATGCCCCAGTGTATCAGTTTTATTTTCACCTCTGATAAAGTGCCACATTTGCTACCTCACTGAAACAAATGGAATATTGCATTGACTATAGGAGCAGGTTTTGGACTCCTTTTTTTTAGATAATACAGAATTACAGATACCATAGCTTTACATAAAGAATAAGATCATCTCAAAAATTGGATGTCTGCATTTTTTTTCATCTCTGACAGGCTGGGTTTATCAACCACGACAAGGCAAAAGGAAGCGTTTCCCACTGCCTGACTCTGCTGTATTTTCCAGCACTTCTCAGACTACCAGCAGTACCAATCCAGCTGGTATTTGTCCTTTCCAGTCACCTGCTTACTCTGTTGTCATCCCCAGTGTTAAGAACAATATTGGACAACCAGTCTGTGAGTTTTCAGTAATGAATTATTTTTAAAAATCAGAATTTACCTCTTGTAGTAGAAGTTACTGTAGATGTAGTTAAATTCTCAGCCTTTTTTTACATCAATGTTTCTAACATTGTTTTCTGCACTATACCACTGTCTCCTAGTCTTTGCCTGCTGTTTCCTAAGCCTCTTAAATTCTTCTGGTGTTTTCATTGCCCACAGATCCCTGCTATTGTCTTTGTAGCTCCTGGTTATCTACTGTTACCTCTTGGTCTTCCTGGATTTCTATTACTCAACACCTGGCTCCTGTTAAGCTACAGCTGTTTGCTTTTCTTGTTCTGTCTCCACCTCACATGTATTTCACCTCACCAGCTCTAACTGCACTAGTGCTCAAAGCTGCCCGGCTAAGCCTGAAAAAGCTCCTCAGCCCATAGCACCTCCATGCTGAAGTTAGTGTCCCTTGGCAGTGAGGGCACCTTTGCTCTAGAGCAAAAGCTTAGCAACATTCTCTTCTTGCAAGAGGAGCAGACAGAATTGTCATCAAGGTTGTCAGACAGGAATTCAGCAGGGTATTAGGAAGGTGTGTGATACAATATTAACATCCAATAAATCTGAAAAATATTTTTTTTTCTTTTGCACATTTTCTATGAGCAGTTACTTAGGTATCTATTCATGCCTGGAATAGTTGTATATGCAGTTGTGTTGAACTTGCACATGCCCACAGTTTGAGCACACACAGCTCAGCTTTTATACAAACAAAAATACAGTTACAGAAGGAAAGCACTGAAAAGTTGCACCTAACGTGGAAGGTTTTTCCTTTTTATAAGAAGTTGGGCAGTACAATAGGGTGTAGATTAAGAGCTCACATTCAGAGTGGGCTGACTTGCATGTTTTGTAGTGAAAGAGCTCTGGTCAGAGCATGGATAGTGAAATTCAACAATATCTTAGATCCAGCCAATGGCATTTTTCTCTTTAAGCACACTGACAAAAGCTGCTTGTTTTATAAGAAGACAAGAAAATTAAATACCTGTACATGCTGTATGGCAATATTCAGAGGCAAAAGAGCACACTCAGCTTTCTTCTGGTGAAATAAGTTAGTGATGTGATCCTTTCTCAAATCCTTCTGTAAATGTGACTGAATAAAGTATTATTTGTTTTCTTACTGTGGTGGTTTGACACTGGCTGGATGCCAGGTGCCCACTGACCTGCTCTATCCCTTCCCACCTCCTCTCAGCTGGACCAGGGGGAAGAAAATAAGATTAAACTCATGGGATAAGACAAAACCAGTTTAATAAAGAAGTTCAGCAATGCTGCACACAAAGATTTATTCTCTACTTTCCATCAGCAGGTGCTGTCTGGCCCTTTTTGGGAAGCAGGGCTCCAAAAGCATAGTGGTTGCTCTGGAGCACAAGTTGATGCACTCCCTCTCCTCCTCCTTTTCCTAGCTTTTCTAGTTCAGCTGACATCGTATGGTATGGACTGTCCCTTTGGTCAGTTTGGGTCAGCTGTCTCAGTTGTGTCCCCTCCCAAGATTTTATCCACCCCATTCCACTGTAGGGGCAATGTTGAAAACCAACCTTGGTGCTTCGTGAGCCACAACACAGGGGTGTGATCAGCACCTTTCCAGCTCTCAGTGCAAAGCAGAGCACTGGGAGGACTGCTGTGGGGAAAATGAACTCCAGCTCAGTCAGATCCAGTATACTTACCCTAGTGTATTTCATAATGTTGTGTTGTCCTCAGATGCTACAATGTTTCATTCCAGAGTTTACTATCCTATTGTGGTTGAAATTATTCTTAAACTGTACAAATCTATATTAATTAAAGTGCTGTTGACTCAGAATTTAAACTCAGACCGGGTAGTGGGGTTTGAAAATACTTAGGCAATGTGTTTTGAAATCTTTCTGTATAAAGGAAGCTGTCTTGACATCACATGTGATTTGAGAGTGTACATTCAAGTGTATGTTTTGCAAAATGTTTCAAGCATTTCCAGAAATAGGCCAGGGGGTACATTAATTGGTGAAACAAATAAGAAAAACATATCAGAGAGTAGAGTGTTTTAATTGTTGGCTTCTGCTCCTCGCTGCTGCTTTGGCTTCACACAGATTTTTAAGGATTTGTCTTATTCCAACTCAGCTAATACACTTGGGAGGTCTTCTGAGCTTCAGGTGCTAAATGCATGCTCTAAACCCATTCTGTGCCCATATCAAGATGCGACTCAGCCCTCACCAGCCTCAACACCCTCTAGATAATTCCTTCTTCTTTCACCTTTGGGTTTCTGTAGAAGGAAGCCTGAATGTGTGGGCTCCAAATCCATCAGTCAGAACACATGTAGGCCAAGTGGTAGATGACTAGGCTGCAGGGATGTAATGCTAAGAAGTATGTTGGGGGAAATTGTTCTGTCTCTGGCTGTAGTTAGCTGTGCTGGTGTTTATGAAACTTCTTTCTCTGATCATGTCTGATAAATAACTGTTCTGTTTCTTCAAGGTGGGTCTCCTTCTGCCATCCGTCTGCCAGCTTCTTCCATTCTACATGCTGGTCCAATTGCTCTCTTCCAGACTACTAGTGCAAGCACCTCATCAGTGACTATTCCAACTTCAACCCTGCCCCTTAGCCCTGTAATTTCAACACAGCACTTTAATGAACCTGCTCAGACAGAAGCTCATGTTGTATCACCTGGGCTCAGTTGCTCTCTTAGGAGAGCTACACCAGTTTTCATTGAGAGCTTCAGCAGAAACCCAAGTAATGTAACTACCCCTAATGGCAGATTTTTTGTGTCAAATACTGAGTCCCCAAAGCAGTACACAAGGGCACCTGTTTTCCCTAGAGGTGTACCTCTTCCCCAAGCTGCCCCTTTTTTTCACTCACCTTTGTATAGATCTCCTCCCATTGCCCCACCAGCCATATCTCTTCCCCAAGCTGCCTCTTTTTTTCACTCACCTGTCTATGGATCTCCTCCCATTGCCCCACCAGCCAGTGTGCTTGGAATACCTCCTCGGTTTTCATTTCACCACCCTTACTCTATACCTGGACTTCACTACGTCCCCCCAAGGTAATTAAACCCTCAATTTCAATATTACTAAGAACAAATGCTAAAAGGCAGAGAGTCCTTTGACTTACAGAAAGCAGATGGAGTGTTCAGAAGGAAAGGTGCTCTTACTGGACCAAGGTGGCTTATAATATCTGCCCAGTTATTGAAGACTCCGTAGTACTATTGCAGTAATTGACACTCCCAGGTCCACAGTAAATAGAAGTATTTTCTCTCTGCCTTATGCATCTAAATGCAGTTGATTTCTACAGAAGAGCATTAGATAGAGATACTGTAAATATGCTTTGAAAATTATCAGATAGAATTAAAGCAGGTGTGTGATGTCTCCTGGGTTCTATGATTGCAGCTGTCATAACTACCAATTTTTCTGAAACTCAGCCTGCTGGTCAATGTCTTCAGAATTCTTGTGTAAGTAGCAATTCCTAGTTTTATCTTTGCAGTCTCTGGGTGGTCAATCAGAGATCACCTAAGCAAAGAACTTACAAGCTAACACATTTAATATCCCATAGATATTTCCTAAACTAAGCATGCACAGAAGCAGCAGTGCCCTCCCAGAAGCAGGTGTGCTGCTCATACACAAATCATCTGATGGCCTACTAGTGCTTATTCTTTGTTTTTTTCTTTCATGACTGTGCAATATCACATATTCTTCACATTTATACACTGCTTATTCTTCTAGTAGCAACAACCAATACGTTCCTATGGCAATAAATTGGCTATAAATTAGAGCTGATGATGACCCCTCAATCTCAAAAGAACTTTATGAGCTGATAAGCGCAATACAAGATGTAGCTGTTTCTGAGGTCCTTTAAAGAACACACAGGACACATATTCCCCAAATTCCTAAAGATTAACTTCAGACAAAGTTTAGAGAAATTAGACAGTTTTGTGAGACCTCTGAGAGAGGTCTTGCACCATAAAAGACTTCTGAGTTCACACATTCAGGGACTTCTGAAGGAGCTTTGCTAATGCCAGGATCTTTCTAATATAATGATTTTTAAATTTATATTCCCTTTATTAATATAATAAATATTAATGTTTTACCCCAGCTTTGTCACAAATTTTGTCATACAGAAATAATACAAACTGTATTTGATGCTTTGTTTTACTACACTGAGTATGTCAGTTAACCTACTGCAGGCTTATCAGATGCTGGTTTATCTATGCTATTTTGTTCATAAGTACTACTGGGTTTTTGTTTGTTTTCAAAGCAGCATCATGTCTGTAGCATTAAGAGGTGCATATGCACATAGAATCTTGCACAACTTTTGTTATGGCCTCAGTGTTTAAATCAGGCATGATTTTTAAATGTTCATGTTTTGAATATATGAACAGGATAAACTGACTGCTGTAGAACATTAGTGTCATTCTGGTTCTCTTAGCTGAATGGAATTCCAGGTAATCTACATCTCTAAAAGTCAATTTTTAACCTCTCTCATTGCAGGACATACCCATTCAGACAACCCCTATTTGGTCGTGGGAATTATTCAAGATCAGTGCCTGAATGCCTGGGCTTTTATGAAGAAAGGTACCTAAGACAGGAGATGATGTTTTCATCTCCGAATGGGGGCTATTCTTTCAAGGTATACCAAGAAGAATGTGTTTGTGAGGACCCCTGCAGTGCTGACAGCCTTAAAGAAGTGCCCTGTCACAACAGCTGCAGTGAGGAGCAGGATGCAACCTCCCTAACACAGCTGGATGGTGAAGAGTTGGAGGAGGTTTTGTCAGTCAATTCATCTACCTCCAGCATCCATGTAACTGACAGCGACGAGGATGAACAAGTAAAGTTGTTGCAAGAACTGTAATTTTTAGAACAAATTATAATCCAGATAAATATTATAGAGTGTTATTATTAACATCTTCCTCCACCCTGACTTTTCAGTCAGTGTGTTTAATGGAAAAGCCATGTAGCTTGAGTGAGATGTACAGGTCATTTTGAAGGATCTGATGATCTGTTTCTATTGTGAGAGATCACATACACATCTGGGGAGGTCAAAAGCCTCAGGAGCTTCACCCACTCCATCAGAGCATTGTTTGGGCTCTAGGTCAGGAAAGCACTTAACACAGGAATTCAGCTCTATGTATGTGATAATGTGCTTTCCTGAGGAGAGGGGTGTTTAAATGTGTCCTTTTAACACCAAAATAGGCACTTTGATGGTATTTGCCACCATTTTGTAGGTATTACTTTAGGAGTTTTAGTAAGTGAAATAGTTCTGGTTTTTGGCCACACTGTAGTTCTTGTTGCAGTAAAATACTATATTGCCTGTAGAGTGAAGTTAAGAATGATTCTGTAGTGCTTTATAGTTTTCCCTTGATAAAACAGTTTAATTTGGTTAATTTTTATTCATAGTCTGTGTTTGTGGTACAAGTCCTGTGTAACACATAGGAAATTTACATTAGTATCTTAGTCTGCAACCAGTTCCATTAATAAAAGTGGGGTTGTCCAGAAGGTATTGTGAGGCATGGTTAGCACCCAAAGAAAGGAAAATGGGTGGGATCTGGCCCTGGGACTTACTAGTGCTCTCTGATTTTAGAACTATAAAAAATTTTCCAAATACCCAATTCTCTGAGGAATACAAAAGGCCTTAATAGAGAGAGCATCTGTGATTAACTCAAAGAGTAATGAAATTCAAAGTTTTTTGGCCAAAATTTGTAATTTGTGTTACTTTTTTTTTCCTCTTCCCATTTTGTGGAATAGAGTATATTTATCATCTGGGAATCCTGTTATTTTGCTGTTGTTATATTTGAATAAACTTACTTGAACAATGTAACCTGAGTGCTTCATTTTAAGCAATGGATATTGAACTGGCTGGGGACAGGTAAATCATAATTCATATATCTCTCAGATTCACTGTGAAGCTAAGCTGCACATGCCTAAAATGACGAGCTGAAGTCACTTTTTCAGACAACTTTGGCTACTAATACTTATGTATATGTGTGTGTATTTATAATTATATTTATATATGTCCAGCTACCACAGAAATATGGAAAGACCTGGAAGCTCTGGATAGAGAACTCCATTCTGGGATGCCAGTGGATGAAAAAGAATGATTCAGAGGAAGCTAGGGAGCAACTCATATAGGACATCCTGGTTTTTATGAGTTATCACACTGGATTTGTTGGACATTGAGCATCTTGTCAAAGCTGAGGCTTAGTCCTGCTGTATCCATTGAGACCATATTATTGATGAAAACAGGTACAAATGACATTCTCATATGTCACAAAGGATAATCTTAAGTCGTGTAGGGTAAATGTCCTCTTGTTCTTTGCATTATAAGTTTTCAGTCTCATAACAACATTGTTATGCTTTTCTGCTCTGTGGGCTCTTAACTCCATTTTTCATAACTCTCATTTGAGAACAACTGCATTTTATAAAGAACATAAAAGCATGAATAACCTACACATTACAACTGTGTGGTAAACAGCCCCCTGATCCCCTTGCATCTGCAATGCAGATGAATCATTAAGAGGAAAGTCTTATAAATAGTAGAAAAGGCCCGATTGTTTCTAAATTATCTTCTCACTGAAAGCTGAGCTGGTCTTCAAGAATGCATGTGAGCACATGTACTAATTCCTACACAAGTATGTTTCAGGGTATAAACCAGCTGTTTGTGGGATTATTCTCTAGATCTAAATTTCCTCTTCTCCCATTTTTCTATTTATACACTATGGATAGGCTATAAGACATATTTCATTCAATGCACCCAATCTAGAATGGTTGCTTACCATGGATAATACACATTTACTTCCTCCTATATGAGAGTGTCCAGCGCTGTTTGAGGGGAGATGCCTCAGAGCTGCTCAGTTTTGCCCTGTTCTTATTGTGAACTCAGCACTGATCGCTCAGAGTGAGCTTCAGCAGGTTGAGGGATTTAATGTTTGACTCTCAGCATTCATCTGCTAAGGGGACCTTTGCTGTTTGTGTAGGAAAACACAGTGTTCTACCCTCAGTAGATATCTGTTCTATGTACTACCAGTAAGATCTGAAGAAGATTTAGCACATCCTGAATATATTAATGGGAAACAAATTGTAGGGCTGATCCTTCCCTTCCATCTAGTGCTGAGATCCTTAATAGATCATACGGGATCTGGGTCTGCACACCTATGGCACTGGACCCAGACCTCAGCTGAGCTCTCTTTGAAGACTATTATGTCTTAACTAGAACAGGAGTTAAAGTTATACAAACTACCCATCCAAACCTGGTTTACTCTGATTTAGCATGTTCTGTCAGTCCCATAGTGGAGAATTCCCTTGTGATAGAAAAGGGTTTTACCTCCCATTTCTACGTCATTTTCAGCCTACTTTCAAATAGATATTCCTGAAATGCTGTTATTTCTCCTCTTGCAATGTGAGAAGCGGATCACAGGCAAGGACAGTCCCTTGGCAAGTGTGTGCCCTCCTACAAACTTCCTTCATGGCAGGGTGGAGGGTACCTGAGACATGAAAGACACATGTTCTCCTCTCTTACAAGAGAATCCTTCTTTCTCTGTTGTTTACCTTAATCTAAACTAAAAATCACCTTGCATGCTTCTCAGCTTGAAAAACAAATCAGTTGCATATTTTCCAAAGCAAAGTTTGTTTTCTTCCTGCTGCTTTAGTAGTCTAAATATATTCAGTAGTGCTTCTCTGCCTGGGGCTATCCATTTGAAGTGACAACTTTCTTCTCCAAAGTTACTGAACAGAGTTATAGATTGGATGTTATTAAAAGTTGTTGCAGTTATACCAGTTCCCCTTCTCTTACAAGAATAAACGATGTCAGTATAATCACTGTTATGTTGGAGAAGTTTGCAGCCATCATGAGGAGGACTACAGTGCTTTACATGTACCAATACAGTTAAAAAGTTGCAAAGTGTCTGCATATACAATCTACCATTAATTCTACTTGCCTGTAGGAATGAAGCAAAAGTAGCAGCAGTGACCCACCCTTTCAAAAAAGCATTGAGAGTACTTTGGGATTACTTTACTCACAGCATATTAGGACATCAGTACCCTCATCCAGTACCTGATCATCTTACAGAACTTCTCCCTCTTTGGCAAGACAGCTGCTCTTCAGAATATTCCTGCTGTCCTGCATGGGTGGTTGAAAACCAAAGCTAAACAGAATATTCTGAGTCAGCTGAAGCTGTTCTTAACCTTTAAGACTCAGAATAAAGTTAACTGTTAAATCACCAGTTCCGTTCATGGATTCACGGCCTTTCTCCTTTGATCATTTCAAGTGATCTGAAGGAGAAAAATGTTCTGAAAAATTAAAAATTTCACATTCCACTCAATTCAGCCAAAGACATATAATTTCTTTCATCAGTGTGAAATGAAGAAAACTCAGCAACAACTTAATGTTGTATGAACAGGCATTTCTTTAATATGGTGCCGGGCAACAGAGGGGATATCTCCACCTAACGTGTGCCATGGATTTCTCACACTTGCACACTTTATATAGCATTATCTTATACATATTCACAGTATGCTAACAAAGGGAGTGCCTAAATTAATCAAATCCAGGAATTTGGATTGCACAATTATTGTGCATGCTCAGTAAATAATGGGGATTCTTCTGGTGGTCGAAGGGGTCCAGGGGGAGGGAGGCTCCAAGTCTTCATCAGCTTGAACTTTTCACCTCTCTTCCAACGCATGTGTGATTGGAGTTGTTCGCCTCAAAACCAGCTGGGTGCAGTTGTCCTTGGGAATTCTCCTCCTTCTCTCTTCTTATCAGCCCCAGGTCACTTCACACTCCCTCAAGACCACTATACCACTTAAAATTTATTACAAAGGATGCCAGCAAGCAAAACAATACTGGCAGTTCACAAAAGATATATGGTAGCTAGCTGTTTGTAAGGTTAGCAAGGCTATCATGACTGGGAAGCCCAAGCAAACTACCTATTTAAAGTTAAATACTAAGAATGCTCTAAGTACTCTACAACATATTAGAAAGCATAATGTTTCCTTACCCCTCTAGGTAAAGGTTCTTAGTCCCAGAAACATCACCTTGTAGGTGACTAATTATACAATTTGAATACACAAGGCTGTGTCTGAAACCCTCCAGGTACTTGTGGCAAAACTGTGCCCGGTGGGATTATTGCGTCTGGATGCACAAAAAGTGCCGTCACTGCATAGACAGGCAGATCAAGGTTGTGTCGCCTGCACAACCCCCATGAATGGTCTGCATGCACCAGGTGATAATGAAACTTGCTTGTGAACCTCGAACCAGGAAATCCCATACACATATTCAAGTGCAAGAATCTTAAAGTAGAAATTAGACAAGACAAAGTCTTCTACCTTCTCCTGCTTAAACTCTAATAACTTGGTAACATTTTCTTCAGTGTCAGCAGGAGTCTTTTCAGAGTAGTTTCTTCAACAACCTGGCCCGTTTCTGAAGAGAGAGTTCCAATGAAATATTACTGAGGTTTTACTTGTTCAAGTCACACCATGCATAAGTCTGTTTCTTGAACATAAATTGCCCTCTGTAGGTCTTTCTATTTCTTTCTAGGTGGCTAACTCCTAATTTACTAGGAATATAATAGAAATGTCATCACCTTTTGCTTTCCAGCTAACAACAATAGCATTAAATCAGCTTGCCGACTGTGGAGAAAGTGCAGAAACCCCGCTGCAAAAGCATTTTCATCTGCTTTGCCCTGGGGAAACTGAAACACAGTCTGCTGACAGACCACATGCACTACAACCCTTGCCCTGGGGACTTCGTGGAGGCTGCTGCTAACAGGTATGTCCATCCTTTGATCACAGGGGCTGTTACAGATAAGGGAACAGGGCACAGACTTCCATATGCCTAGATGATACTTTCAATCAGGCACTTGGGATCCTGGAGGAAATGAGTCTGAGTCTGCTTAATTCTTAGATAACTGAAAACCTGACCTTGTTCTGTGAATCAGGCAAAGGTCCCATTGACTCTGGTAAGAGCTTTTTGAAGAGATGGGTACAGGCAGGATCTGACTCATCCTTTGCCAGAGGCAGGTAGTGTTACAGCATCTGAACACTGTTAATAAGGTCAGAATTTCCTGAATTATTTCATGCAACAATGTCTCAGTAATGTAAGTGATACATATATAGAAACTATATGTAACAGCTGCACAGTCTATGGATATATTTTTATAGAGGGAGTTTCTGGTGGTTATAAATTAAGGCATCAATTCTCATATGACTAAGATCCAAAGTTAAAAATATCACTATATAAAAAAAAATTGCAAGTATTGCATGTATTTCATTTTTATGATACTTGAATGCTGACAAAAATCACAAGAAGCTAGTTATTGGCCTAAGTATTTTAACAATCTTAAAATAAGGCTCCTTTTATTCTATTTTATGCTTTTGTTGAGCTTATATTCTATTAGAAAAATATCTAGCTCACTCCCTGGTAAGATTTGTTGTACTGAGATCTGTGAAAAATCTTTCCATGCAAATATACGTGTTCCTCAACAAAATATATTATTTTTCCTCCTGGTAGACAGAAATTTTATGCAGGGATGAAAGAAGAATAGCTAAATTTCTGTCTAAATTTGGCTTGCATTTTAACTTATTTATAAGGAAAGCATCAACAATAGTGCCATTGTTTTCTTTTATACTGCAGGCAGCTTTAAATAGATGAGAGTTAAAAAAATTTCAAGGTTTCCCTTCAAGATACTCCGAATGATTAGAAAAGAGCTGAAATCTAGTCCTTTGATTTTTGCTCTGTGAAATTACATTATTTAGTCGTGTAACTTTGTTACATGTCTATGGGTCAGCTAAAATGTCATTTATAGCCTGCTCACCCTGATGATTCCCTCTAGGTGTCCCCAAGATGTCCTAGCTTACTTCTGCTAGGGTGCTATCAGGAATAAACTGACCTTCACAAGATCGCAAAGGTTCAGTATGTGAAGTGATAGAGACAAAAGCGGTTGTATATGAAAGCCATAAACCAAAAAAGCAGCTGCAAGTGGAAACAGTCACATTTTCTTTGGGCACAGTGGCAGGAGTCAGCAAAGACCTTCAGTAAAAGGGAGCACAGTGGTTTCACCAGCATAAATAAACCTCTGGACAAGAGACAAAATCATTACTATTATTTAGCAAACCCTCATTCTAAATGGAGTATTAATCTCCTATTGGACAAATTTACTGGTATGCTTTGAAACGTAGACAGGTGCAAATTCTCCCCATTTCTTAAGTTGATTTCCTGGTGTTCACCTAAACAGGCACTTTAAGTATAGAGATGAATGGAAAGGGTTGTACAGATCATGTGGCTAAATGGCTGAAGAGTATGACTAAGAAGTAATGCTTTCTGCCACTCTGAGCCAACCCTGTGAAAACACATCTCAGTCCACCTTCATAGCCTTGCTAGGGTGGCTGCAGGTGAGCTGGCAGGACGTCACAGCAGAAATAATCTTCATAAGGCAGATTTTTTTTTCGCAGGCTCAGCCTGTGCAAGGAGCACCTGCAGAACCACAGAGTTCAGGTGTATTCAGCTGGTGACCTCAGCATGGCCCCACTAACTTGGACTCGAGTCTCCTGGTGTGGCTCCAAGCCACAGTGGCTAACCCAACAGTGAGGCACTTTGGTTGTTATCCCCCTGAAGGGCAGAGGACTAGGAAAGAGATGATGTGTGGAGTACAATCCACGTTAGCCCTGACAGATGCAGAAGACAAGGATGTTCTTTTGGGAGCCTCATGGAAGCGAGTGGACATCCATGAAGGACAGAGAGCTCCCAAGCCCTGACCCAGCCTCTTCATCTGCCTTGGGAGATTGGCAATTGGTATTTTCACTTCTGCCCATTTATATGGGCACAATGAATTTCACTCTATAACCCTTTAACTGTCCAGGTGCAATGCTTTTCCCAGGAGCAGAGAGATTTAGAATGCCTCTCGAAACTTGGGTTCAGCAATGACTGGTTTGATAGAATTACATGCAAATACTAGAAACAGCTAAAGCCATTTCACAGCTTCTGCAGAGGCATCTTGACAATGCTTTGGCTGCTGCCCTCCACCACATCCCCTCCTCACTTTGCTAGCTTTTGAAGCACAACGGATTTCGGTGCCGGCAGAAGAGCAGGGCTGGCTGGGTGTGTGGGTAGGTAGGTTTTCCAGAGAGAGTCTCCATAAGGTGTTCAGGCTTCTCCCTGCCACGGGTCGCTGCGGGGACAACCCCGTGCCCCAGGGTAGAGCCGCTATTGCACGAGGGTGCATCACCGAAGTGCTACTCGGGGTGGGGTGGTAGTCGTAGAAGAGGAAACATTCACTCCTCCCAGCCAGGGGGCTGCAGGCCCGGATTTCTGGGCGGGTGGTGGGAGGAGAAAACCACGACGAACTGTTTTATACGGCGGAGGCGCACTGTGTTCCTTCCAGAGCCATGGAGGGCTGGGGGCTGCTCTGCGGCATCGCTCTCTCGCTGCTGATGTGGCCGCCGCCACGTGAGTGCGGGGTGCTCGGCCTTAGGGTACCGCGCTGGACACGGTCCTCGCTGCATATGTGCCTCTGGCTGCATGAGCCCCCAGGGAGGGAGGATGGAGGGATGGTTTGGTGGGGGGAATCCCCTTACTTCCCCTACAGCTAGCGTAGAGCTCCCCCCCCCCCCCGTGTTCTTTAACTCCCAGGGGTGCGGATGGGCTCGGGGTCGTAAGCGGCTCCTTTTGTCTCCTCAGCGGGAGAAGTCACCGTCGGCGCGAGGCTGCAGCCTGAGGTGGTGGTGCCGCGCTGGGCAGCCCGGGGTAGCCTCAGCAGCGAGGAGGTAGGTCGCGCTCAGCGCTTTATTTATATTGGCTTTCAAGCTTCTGGAGCGTTTCCAGCTCCCGTTTAGCACAGGACCTTGCAATGTGCGTTTTGTTTTGGTTTTTTAAGCTGAGCTCTGTGACAAGCGGCAGAGACGAGCCAGTAGCTCATTCTGCAGCACAGGGAGCTGCTGCAGCTTCTCCAAATGCCGAGAAAGGCTGGGCGATCTGGCTGGCTCAGACATCGAGCTCAGGACATTCAGGCGACTTAGTTTCGCCCTGCGCAAAGATTTGGTAGCGTTTGCCATCTGTCGTGCCTTAAAACATCAATCGAGTGCACCTGAGCGACGTGTCTGAGAGAAGGGAGTGAGGCGATGCAATCAGTGGCAGTCAGGGAACAGCTGAACAGGGCCATCTGCTTCAGGAGGTGGTGAATCCCAGCTGGGAGGGTGCTGCACTAAGAAAAGACTGTTTCTTGAACACGGTGTGGATCGATATAGAATTCTACTTCTGTTAAGTAGGTGATGAAGTGTTGTCAGTATCCTGCAGCCATTCTGAGAAATGATGGGGTGCCAGACTTAAACATCACCCACAAACTGCAGTTCACTTTCCCACCATTTGCGTTGCCCCAATCAAGAAGTTATCAGTTGTGTAATTAAAAGAAAGGGGAAATATAGATGGTATTACATTGTGAACCAGAAAAAAAGGAAGCTGCGGCATTACACTAAAGACAAATCATGGCATCCTCCCCATGAGTA
Source organism: Corythornis vintsioides (assembly GCA_025447755.1). NCBI lineage: Eukaryota > Metazoa > Chordata > Aves > Coraciiformes > Alcedinidae > Corythornis > Corythornis vintsioides. The sequence continues at coordinate 112,254 of JAOEGS010014504.1, forward strand.
GTGTCATTTTGAGGTGTATCTCCTCTCTGTACAATGAGACTTTCTAAAACTTAATAAATAAGTAGTATTAAAAAAAAAATCAATCAAAAGCTATAATGTCTCTCTCATGATCTTAATCATCTTTAAAATGTACTTGTAGTGCTACCTGGAACTTCTGGCTCTGTCTTTTATTGATAGTGATACAAAAGCATCTGGACAGCATTTCCCCTTATACAAATTGCTGGGTCTTAGGGGTTGTGCTGGATTTGTTTCTGGCAAATTCGTGTTGGCTTTAAAACCAATGTTAGAAGAGCTTATGTACAGCTGGGATAGTTCAGTTACACAGAAATTGGACTCTTCAGTAGTGAGATTAATGAAGAAGTGTTATTAGCACTAATCAGCATTAATCATGCTTGCCCAAGCTTTGTGAAGAGGCTTTTATGATGATGGAGACCCTCAATCCCTCCCCATTTTTGGGCAAGGCAACCTCCATTGCTTACATGTTAGCAAAGCAACAGACTTAACCTGAGATGAGCTGAGCACCTGTGGCTCAGTAAACTAAACTTAGCCCTTCAGAATTAGCAGTTGTATATGCTAAATGTATTAACTTGTTTTGAATCTTCTGCGTGGGCCCATCATAGTGTCATGGAAATAGAAAATATGAACAAAACCCAGAATACAAGCAGGGAGCTGATAAAATGGGAACTTTGTAACTGAATTTAACTGAGGTTGGAATCAATGAAGTGGCAAGTGAGCATATCCCTGGGCTCACAGATTTTTAATCAGAACATCCTATTTGGTCAGCCTCATGTTATTTATGCTTTCAGTTGATCAGTTCTGCAAAATCCTCTCCAAAAATGAATTGGGAAGTACTGTGGGTTAACCATCTCACCAGTTTCTGTGAATTTCCTCCCTCCCCCATCAGAATAAATAATTATTTTCTCCTGCTCTCTTTGGGGAGTTTATTCCATTTTCTTTGAGAGAGCACACAGACATCCCTAGCTGACCTTAGCCTGTGGCTCTGCTTTGAAGGAGGTAAAACAGAGATAAAACTGCAGAGGCAATTGTAGTTGGTCCTCTAGAAAGCATATTTTATACTTTAACTTTCTTTAGTGTTTGGACTGGGTTTTTAAATGTTGAGTTTAGTGTATGCCTTGCCATTGCACTAAGAAATTATGGTCTTTTTTTGTTAACACCACTATGCCTTGGGGAGCTGTCTGTCCTGTGTCCTTATTGGGAGCTGTAAGGCAGATTGCAAAGCAGCGCTGTGCCTGTGTGCTTGAACACAGTAGAGAGCTGCTGTCGTGGTTTCCAGTCCCTTGGCAGCCTGGGACCAGTACAAAAGCAGCTGTGAAATACTGTTTGAACAATGGCTAGAGCCTGAAGATATCTAAGGAACCTTGTAGCATGCTCTTTATTATCACTGTCTGCAAATAAAGGAACTATGTGAAAATCTCTAGAAGATGCATGATTCCCCTAAACATGTCCCTTTTTGGTTTGACAACAAAGGCAAGTTGGGATGTGCTGTGATGTGGTCCCAAGCATAGAGGAGAAGAGGATACAGAGCACCTCTCCCACCCAGCTGCACTCCAAGTGCTCCAGCACCAGGACTTGTTGCCTTATCTGAGCACACTATTCCTCTAAAGACACCAGGGTCACCAGTTCAGACGTGGCACCTCGCCAGTATGCATGTGCTGCTTCCCAGCTCTGCGAGGCTGTGCCATGGGGATGCAGCAGTGTGCCTGGAGCTGGGACCCACCATGACTGGTCCCTTCCCCAGCACTCCAGGTCTGAAGGTAGGAGGAAGGCGAGGAGTGATTTAAGGTCAGCAACAATTTCCAAGGGAACAATTTATGCTTCTGGGTGTGTTCATAATGATGATAATGTATGAGTAACAGGCGCTGTCTCTTTTGCGTGCAGCATCCGTTCAAAGCTGAAGTTACAGTAAAAGCAGAAGGCAAGGAGCTCATCTTGGAACTGGAGAAGAATGGGTAAGTGTGCTTGTGCCTTACATTGTAGTCTCCCTAAAATAATGAATTACAGTTACAGTGAGGTCAACAGGAAAACCTCCACTTACTTCAACAGGGTTTTGATAAAGACAGGATGAGGAAGTCCTTTTCTGGATTTCAAGGTTATTCCAGGTCTGGGTCCCCCCTGATGTTAATCATCCAAGCAGTGTTGAATGGAACAGCTTTGTCAGCAAAAAGCAGACGGTGACCTAGCCCTCATTCTATAAACTTATTTTTGCATCAAAATTCTTACTACATTAACTAGAAAGTGTTGCTGATATGAAGTGCACTATTTGCCAAATGGCACAATGTTTTAGAGTCAGTGTGGCTCTAATGAGAATTTAATTTGCTGTGAGCCAAAGAGGTCCTGCTCTGTTTCCTAGAAGAAATGATCTGGCAGTTTCTGTTCCATTAGTACCCTTCATGCTAAAGTAGACTGAAAAAATGCTTTTGCATTAACTGAAATGCAATCTTCACTTAGACATGATACAACAATGCTGTGTGATATCATAGAGTGTGGTATATATTGATTTCAGCTGAAGGACATTAAGATAGGATTCTGGTCTTGGCAGCTGCTTCAGAGGCTCTCTGCCCTGTGTGTACATTAGTTTCCAGGGGTGCAGCAGCAGCTGGAAACTTGGGTGCAAGTAGCTTGTCTTTTCTCAGCAGTTCACTTGCACTGTTGGTGATTTATTTATTTTTAAATGGGTCTAAATGTTTATCTGTGGAAACACAACAAAATGTGTCTACTAGAATCAGTAGGAATAATAACTCTGGTTATATTTTAAATGTATTGTATGGATGCCTCAATCACAGAGCTTGATAGCTCAGCTTTCCTTCTGAAAGAGTGAAATGTCAGAAGATCTTATTACTAAGTTCTGATGGCAGTGCATAAACCTAAATGATATCCAGAGTGTTTTGGAGGAAAACCAGATTTTTCTTGGCACTGTCTGAAGTAAAACTGAAAACTGATGGTTGATGAAAGGTTAAGTGCATCCTACAAGGTGTTTTCTATAATAGGCCACATAAGCTGTGGTGAGTGCTGCAAAAGCTGAATGCATTCCCCAGGCAGTCATGCACCTGTGTAGAACTAAACAGAAAGACCTACAAATTGTGTATTTTGTCATCTCTCAGCTGGGAGAGTACAGAAGTGGTAGATGAGACCAGGCAGCATAAGCACTGCTAACTCAGTCCTGTCTAATGCAGAAAAAAAAGCTGCTGCTGACAACAGTGGCAGTGTCTGAGGTGAACCTGAAAGCACTATATCTGGTAATGATGCTATGGGGGGTCTCCTTCCTTGTGAAGGGACAGTCAGGTCTTGCCTATTCTCCAATCAGTATGCAAAGGTGAATTTATTTCTGGCCAAGTAGAAGCTGTTAAGAGCAAAGATCCTTGCTGTATTAATCCATTTGTGCTCTAAGGATGATGATGTAACCTCCAGGTGCCTTGCAGGAGCAGTACTGTGCTATTTCCAGTGCAAACAAACTCATTGCTGATGTTAGTAAACACAATTACAATAATAGAAGGCTTCTATTGTGTTTATTTCCTGAAGTGTATTTTCATTCATTGAGATGTATACATACAGGCTTAAGTGTGTGCACACTTCCACTGGGGGCTGAATCACCCTCCTAGGACTGGTGAAATACAGCAGGTGGTATAGAGTTTTTTATTTTTATTTTCTGTGGAAAATGCAAGTGATTCTTAGACAGCAGTGCTTCACATGGGAGTTTTGCCAGTCTCAAGTTGTTCATGAAGAGTGATAGTACAATCTCAAAATGCAAGTCTGAACTTGATTAAGTGAGAGGCTCTGGAGAGAAGCCACTTTCAGAGACTTGTGAAGGTGTAGAAGTAGTTAAGAGACACTTGGATGAAGAGGGAAATGATGAAACAAAACCATGAAGCTCCTGGGAGCCTTGGGGATGCTGTAATTAGCAGCATCCCTAAGTGGAGGCATACTGCTCCTCCTTGTCAAAGCATTCAGCAAGTCAGAGTCCAGCCTTGCTCCTCAGTTTGTTTCTCCCCAGCACTCCGGAGCTCACTGCTGCTATTGCTTATCTTATAGGGGAGCCTGAGGTCCTAGCTTAGGTTTTGGTTACTGAGTCCTTGCAGCATCAGGGACTTATCTGAATTGTTTCTTGGGCACCCAAATGGAAGGAGAAAAAGTAGAATCCCCCAAGTGGGAAGTGTCTCCTGAAAGCTGTCTGCTCCTGGTTTCAAGTCCACATGAAAGTGAATCTAACAGAACAGTAAGAAAGGTACTTGGGACTTTTTCAATTAAAATAAGCCCCACAGTTCAGGATGCAGTTCAGAGGAGCTGCTGGAAACCACTGAGGTTAGTGATCTGTCCCACTCTGTCCCCAGACTCAGCACAGGGGTGTGGGCACGTCCTCCCAGCTCCCATTTTACTTTCATATCTATATCCCAGCGATACACCACTCAATGCATGAAATGATTGGCATAATTTGTGTCTCTTTGGGATATCATTTACCCAATAGTTCCCAAAGCTGGAAAGGAGCTATGCCAAGCTACTGGAAGTGTTTTAAGTGCTGTTCTTGGTGGATTAGGCAGCCTCATTACACTTGCACCACTCTCCCTGTGGAGAGACAACGCTGCTGAGAATGAGCTTGTTGAAAGCGGGAGGAAAAAGTAATAATCTGTACAGCTTCAGTAGAGATGCACTGGCTTTGAAAGAAATGTGCTGTTTTCAATATGTGAAAGTAATGTTCACACCAAGCCTGTGATTTCATATTCCATATGAAAAGGACATCGTGTACACCCATGAAGGTGAAACAGAAATTATCGGTGATCTTTCTTCAGAACTGTGCACAATGCTGTATTTTGTAATAAGCTTAGCACACATCTGAGTCTGGATTTCATATATCTACAATTATTGCATTAGCAGTTAACATAATATTGCATTATTTCCTGTTCAAGCGTTTGATAAGAAGGAGGAACTGAGCTGTAGTTCCAAGTAGAGTTCACAACACTATTTAACATTTCTGAATAATGATAAAAGTATATCCCCCAAATGACTCAGTCTTGTTTCAAATGATTCAAAGCCACGTCCTGCAGCTGCAGGATTGGAAAGCTCAAAGATACACAAACAACAAATATATGGAGAGATGCTTATAAAGCAGCTTTAAATTTGGCTGGGACTTCGGAGCGGAAGAATCTGAGTTGCAAACTTTGAATGAAAAATTACTTTTTTAAAAGGCATTTGCATTTCTTAATAAAAAGCAGCTTTGAGCCAAGCAGGGCGGGGATGCCTAGATGCTCTGAATGTGTGTGGCAGTGCTGCCTGGTGTGAGCCTTTTCCCTCTAGTGAAGAGGAGAGCTCATATTTGCACAGTAGAAACCTACATGGAATTTGTCTTCTCACCTGAGAGCAGGAAAAGTATCAACAAGACTTTCCTCTCTCTCCCTGTCTATCCCTCTCTTGGGGAGAGCAGCCTTGGGAAGGTCTACTCAGTTGTAAGGGGAGGTACTGGCTTTAGGGAACATTTAAGTGACTGGGAGGTAAGGGGTCACATTCTTCTTCTTACTGTACTTGTATCCTGCTGACAAGCAATGGAGTGGGACACAAATTGTAGATGGCAAACCGATGTATAAACTTTCTTGGGAGAGTCAATTCCCTCCACCCCCAGATGCTGGCAGCCTGACTGGATAAATTTATTGCAATTTTGGGAAAGGGACAGGGGAAGAGACGTAAGAGATTTCAGGCTTCTCTTTTCTTGGTCCTGTGACTAAAAATTAAGAATCAGTATTTCTCAAAAGATCTTCACAGACCATTTAGATTTTGTTTCTTGGGAGGAAATAAAACATGTCTGTCTCTTAGATACTCATGTGGGTTTTTTAAAATTGGCAGCTGTCTGTGCAAATCAGCCTCTCTAAAATTAATCCAAACAAAGTTGCTCATGGGACCAAATTATAAACAAATCCATGTTGCTCTAATTAGCAAGAGCACCAGTGTGCTACTGGGACCCTCCCATTGCCCATAGGTAATCTCCGCCTGGTGGAGCCAATCATTTTTACAGTGGTCCTCCGGGAAGGAAGGTTTTGAGCCCCTCTGAGGCTTGTGCTAACAAGTGATGTTTCACAGGCAAGAAAAAATTGTTCCCATTTATCAGGAAAATAGGGGTGAAGTTCTCCAGAGCAGCTGGAAATGTGCACTCCCTCAAATGAATGTGGCCATTCAAGAAGGTTCCAGGTCTCCTTCTGCTGTGTTTGAGTGTGCTGTGCAGCCCCTCTACCCCTGATGCTTCTCTGTGGTGGCCAGATGAGCTGAAGGCTATGCTCTTGCACCATCCCTGAGTGCCACAGGGGCAGCTGCCCACCAAGAAAGATGGATTTTGCCCCATGTCTTCAGCCTGCCTCTCCCTGTTGAATGTCATAGCTTTATATGTGATGTGACCTCCCTGGCACAGCATCTCAGTGTGGCAAAACAGAGCCATGCTGTCCTATAATGTCAGCTCTGTATGGCAGAACCCTTTCAGGGAGCAGCACAGCAGCATGAGGAGCAGGGTTTTGTTTCAGACAATGCTATCATTGACAGGCTGGAGTGGGACCAGGATCACTCCATGTTGATCATCAGCAGAAACAGTTTCAAGCCATCTGTACATTATGGCACCGAGCCACCCTTCATTTGGCTTCCTCACTTATATTTAACCCAGCTCCCAAGGCTTTGTATGAACAAATCCAGCCAAGAGTAGGCTATCCCACCCTCAGCTGGATCTTAGGGAACAATTGATCTTGCCAAAAGCTGGTCACCATGGAAAGGTGAGGGCTTCTCTAGAGTATCCTGAGTGCTCATGTGTAGGTTACCCTGGCTTCAAACCTCTCATGGCTGCAGCTGCGATTGAAGTTTAGCAAAGGAGAGTGCTCCCATCCAAACTCAGCTTTTCTTCTGACTTCAATTCTTTATGTTGATAACTTCTCTAATGAGGGACTCCGCACTGCCTTTTAGGAAGATGAGTGCTAGCAGTCTGCCAGCTGCCTGACTGGATCTCAGAAGCCTTTATGTTATTTTGCATCCAGACTTTTGCAGCTTCATTTTGAGCTGCTGGAGAGGTAGTCACAGAGATACATAACACAGAAGAAAGGATTGAATAATTATATTTTTTTCTAGGCTTTCCTTTGCCAGCAATGAGGTGAGCTCTGTGCTCTAATGGAAGTGATGAAGCAGGTCTGTCAGCACTTGGGAGGCCTGAGCTCCAGTGGAATCAGATATTCAGTCTTGCTGTCATGCTGTCCTGAAATGGTGGCAGATAAGGTTTTGGAGTAGGTGTGTCTCACTAGTCTCCTATTTTTTCAACAACTGATACATGGAGAAGAGGGATGAGACTGTCTGGTAACTCTGGTGCACTCTGAGGTTGAAAGAAGGCTTCTTTATTCTCTTTATTTATGTCTTGGTGGAAATCTCAATGCTAGCTGAGGAATTGAGCTGGGCTGGGAATGAGATTTCACAGACTTAAAGTGAGATAGCACCCCAAGGGTGTTGCAATATGTCCTGTTGTTTTTCCTCTTTCCTCTCTGTCCTTCTCAACACACTCTGCAATGAGCTGTGATAGCCCATGTCAGCAGTGCTGCAAGAACCCCAAGGCTCCCCTGCATTACAACAGGGAAGGGTCTTCAGAACAGGACTGTTTGGAGATCAGAGTAAGAATCTGGACTTTTCCAAGGAACTTGCAGTGCAGGGTAGAAGTCATCTAGTGGAGAGAGGCTTCAGAGTAGTGACATGGCACTGCTCAGCCAGGTGATGCATGCCTTCAGCTCTGTAAAGAATCTCTAAAAAATCAGGCAGACCTCTCAGCTCTGTCATCCATCCTAGAAGGGGCTAGTAGCCGAGTCTGCAGGTAGGGAGAGATGTGCACATGCCCTGTGCTGTGTGACATCACCCTGTGCCCCGAAACCTGCTGTGCCAGGCTCTGGTGCTCAGCATGGCCCGTCTTGGCATTAGGCATGCGTGGCAGCACTATGGAGCTGGGCAGGAGTCAATGCACTGAGGAGTTTATGGTCAGTGCTTGAGGAGAGATAAAATAGCTATTCATAGTGAATACTTTCCAAGAATAAATGAGCAGGAAGAAAACATAAGTGTGCTTGTTTGGGAATGAAACAAGTAGGCTGTGCAAACATCAGCTACTGGAAATCCATGGGTTGGTGTCTAATTCTGGCTTTAGTAGCACTGGGCAAATGCACACTGGTTTACTGTCTAGTCTCAAGATGACAGTCTTACACAGACCAGATACCTGCCAGAGCACATTGCTCAAGGCAATTTCCTGAGAGTTAATGCAATCTGTTGATTAAACATTTGTTTCTTGCAGCCTCATGCTGAGTGAGCTCTGGCAATCGGGGAGATGAAGGTAGTTATTTTCTGTGGGATGGTGCTTTTGTGCTTATCTTCAGTTTACAGACCAGAGATAGCTGAACACAGCAATCTCACCTTCTGATCACTAACTGGATCTAGTGATGATAATTAACACATCAGAAAGAAACAAAATGAGCTTTCCTGGCCTATGCAGAACTTTGAAAGTGGAGATAAAAGCTGTTGCATTCCTGACATCAAATGCTATCAAATACAAAGTGGCACATGGTCTCACATTAAGCCATTGGAACTTGGTGAGGATGCTGAATAGGGAAAGCACTTTCGAATGCTCTGATAAAAGGTTGCATTTCCTGTTGCTCAGGCCTAATTTAATTAGATACTGCAAGCATCAATCTCTTGTTTAAACAGTGAGGATTAAACAGAGGTAGATTAAACCTGACTGCTGCATACCAAAACCAAGGCAGATGGAAAAATCTTTGGGTTTGTGTCTGTTGCAATTTTCTTCATCCAGCCTAAAGGAACCAAGCAAAGACAAAAAGAAAAAAATAATTTCTTGAAGGCCATAGTTCAAAAAATCTGGTGCATGAAATGCATTAAATAGAAGTTCAGAAAGTCTGAACTATAGCTGCTGTGTTGCTGGCATAGCATTGTGCAGGATGCACATAGCATCCTTTTGGCAAGTGTGGCATTTTGGTGACCTGACAGCATATGGGGTTGCTGCAGAAGTTTGTTTCATAGATGTCCATGGTCTGTGATCTTTCTCAAAATTTTTGGAAGTGAGGCCATTGTTACAAAAAGCTGTTTTAAACCTACTTTTTATGGCTGTTGAGATGAACACAGGATATGACCTTCTTGGTTTGACCCAGATTTTGACTTGCTGTACTTTTTCACATCACTGTTTAGAAAATGCAGATGTTTAAAAAGGAGAGGAAGGCTGTTTCCTCTGGAACAAAATCAAAAAGGTTACTATTCAGTGCACAGGGGCTCCTTTTATAGACATGGTCTGATCCTGGGCTGAAGACAGGGAGAATATTGTCTATATGAGGATGACAAATTCAAACTGGGGAATGAACATTTTCCTAGAACAAAGATGTGAATTGGCTCCTGAGCAGAAGTTGAAATGTATATTGGTTTATAATTGTACTCAAGTTTGCACACTGGAGAGAATCTGGATTTTAGCTCAGAACTTGCACCAGTGCCCAAATGTATCCTGACCTGGCCTGTGGTGTGCTTGCTGAACTGGACTTGGTGCTTTGAATCTAATGTCTGTCTGTCTGGGACATAACTTGGCAGTAGTAAAGGAAACTCTACAGAAACTTGTACCAATTAAGGGACAATGATGGTGTTTGGTTTCTGGGTGTTTAATTCCTCACATAAAAATAGAGTTGTTCGCTTGCAGATGTTGGAACAATCTCAGTGCCTAATTAACTCAGGGACAGGCTCTTCTTTATTGTTTTAATTTAATAAATGGCTTGAAAGAGCACTCAGGAAGATGCCTTGCTGTCCCCTTTTAGAAGTGGATGTGCTCTGCAAGAAGTACACAGCTCCTGCCAGGGCAGCAGATAGATGGATGTAGTGAGCTTATCCACACTTGCACCTTCTGACCCTCTGCTGTCATGGTGCACTCTGCACAGCCTGCAGCACCCGTTCTGCAGCAGCTCCAATGCCTCCCGTAACACCAGGAAGCCATTAGCTGCACCTTCCCTGGGGCCAGAGTGTTAACAAGTGCCACGAAGATGGGAAATTCTGGTCTGGAGCAGGTGCCTCAAAGATGGGAAATTCTGGTCTGGAGCAGAATGCTAGACACATCTGGTGTCCCACAGATACCTGTCTCCCACCTGCCCTCTCCCTGTGTTGCAGTTGGCTTTGCACTGCAGGTAGTAAATAGAGACTGCCCCAGGTCTGCAATGGTGGTTTACAGCAACAGGAGTATTTGTACTGACTTCAGAAAGAGCTGGACCAAGCAAATTTTTTATCATATTCAGAGAGCAGAAATCCAGGTGTAAAGATTACTTACTGTCTTCTTTTTTTTTTCTTCTTTCACTCTCTCTACTGTGGCTGCAGAAATCTCTTTGCACCAGACTACACTGAGACTCACTACAACCAGACTGGACAAATCCAGAGCATCTCTCTGACCCAGATGGTGAGTGCAGGGAGCCCTTTTCCTCCCACTGTGTGCAGGGGAGGCAGGGCAGGGGACCCTCAGAGAAGTGGGGGAGCTCCTTTCTCCCAAGCCTTTCAGGCCACAGTTCCCCACAGTTTTAAGCTGAATGGGGTCAGTCCAGCTTTCTGACCTTGGCGGTTCCAGTGGGAAAGTGTCTCCACCTCCCTAAAATCATAAAAACATCTTAACTGTTTTGCCCAAGCTCTGAGAGCTAAGGTCAGCTGCCAGCTTTGCTCCCCAGTCTCTGGGTGCTGGGAAATATTTTATTCCTCCTCCTCGTTGTCTTGTTTTTTATTTTGCCACTGGGTACTCCACACTGAGGACATTCCCAGATTTTGGGATAACCAGCCTGTGTAAGCTGGCTCCTGTTCAGTAAAAATCCCATAAATTACTGATCTCATGCATGCCTCGGCTGACTCTTCACTGCAGTGGCACAAAGATGTGCATTGGTTGTGATGCAAAAACGAGATAAAAACCTCATGAGATCATCTTTAGTAATGCTGCCCTGGGGCAAGGGGAAGGCATGTGATGAATATGATGGTAGTTTTACCCCAAAGCCTCCTTGTTTAGGCCAGAGGCTGCCTTTGTCTTGCAAGGAATCCCCAGACAGGGACTTCCCCACTGCCTGTGGCATCATCCTCTCTAGGACTGAAGGCACATCCTTTGGGGCCCAACCCAGCACCAGCTAACATCGTTAGGCAGCTCCCATTACAGCAGAAAGCTTTGGATCTGCCTTAATGCTGCATCTAAGTTGCTTCCTTGGGGATTCAAACCTCTTAATTTTTACTGGCAACAGGAACCCATTTGCTGCCTTACAAAGGCCACAGATGGCAGCTGAGAGGCCAGATTTTGATGGAGACTCAGAAAGTGAGTTATAAGAGTCAACTGCCACATGCAGTGGAAAGAACAATTGCCAGAGTGTCAGTGGTACTTTGTGTGGGACTCAGTGGTTCCTAAATATAGCACATGTACATCCTGAAACTGCACTGCCAACCCTGCTCCCCTCTGCCTTCCAGGACCACTGCTTTTACCATGGTGTCGTGCGGGGTTGGAAGCACTCCAGTGTCACGCTCAGCACGTGTCAAGGGCTGCGGTAAGTGCCTGGTGAGGCTGGAGTTGCAGGACTGCCTCTGGGTGATGTCAGAGCTGCAGGATTGTCTCTGTGTGATGCTGGAGCTGCAGGACTGCCTCTGGTGACAGCAGAGCTGCAGGACTGCCTCTGCTCAGCTCTTCAGCGTGCTGCCGTGTGATCTCTGCTCTCTAGAAGTCTGGTTGCCATATTTCTTTCTGGACAGGTAGACCTGTTCTCAAATGTCACCCAGCAGAGTTCTGGGCATAAAAGGGAATGTGTCAGGGGAAATACAGAAATGTGAGTACCATTAGTAACCATGGCTGCTCTAGCCAGCTCATAGACTCCTTTGTCCTTTGTGCTGGCATCATGGATTTGTGCAATAAATGAGTTTAACTCAGGAGTCAACTGGAGCAAAAGACTCTTGTTAGTGACTTGGGGCTGCATCCCTTATAAAGACAGGACCAGCCCAGTACTCTAATGCAGAAACCAGCTCCTTCTCCCGAACTCTCACAACTGGCAAGTTTTTGTGTGCATTCTGAGGCAATGTCTTCAAGTCTGAACTTCTTCCTGGGTTGTCAGCCCCACTCTTCGCTTTCTTCCTGGGTGGTACTGGGGTTATGTGTATGATGTGTTTAAAAGCTTCACTTTGGTAGTAACAGTCTCTGGCAGAAGACATTCTGTATCCTCAGCAGGAGTCAATGAAACGGCTCATTGTGACCAAGGAGCTGCATTAATTTACACCAGCTCAGCGTTTGTTTCCAAAACACTGCATGGGCTTTATTGCTATTAGTGGTCATCTGCTCTCAAGTGCAGATTGGAAGCTGTGCTGATGAGACGAGCTCCATCCGGGAAACAACCCATGCCAAAGCAAACCTGAGACATCTTAAGTGTATGTAGCACAGGCCAAAGAATCCAGTGAGATAAACAGGACAGTCCAGCCACCTGTGGCTTGCAAAAATAATGCAAAAGTAGTCATAGGCACGCCTTGCTTCTGCAAGCCCTTCCAGCTGTAGAGGAGATAGAGATGTCTCAGTGTGCATATGCAGTAGGGTTCCTGCACCCTTGAACTGTCAGCTTGTGCTGGCGGCTCCTCAGTGTGGTTTTCTAATCTCTGGGGAGGCACAGGTGAGTATTTTCACTCTGAGCCTACATATGGGGGCATGCTGTTTGTCAAGCCACACAGCTTCTAGTGGGCATCAGATGCAGATTTTTAGCTCTCCTGGCTGTTACATGCTCATTGAGACAATTAGAACCATATGGCTATGTGCAAGTCCCAGAAACAACTGTGGTTTTTCTCTGTTGACAAACAGTCTTCACATTGTTTAAGTTAGTTCTATTAAAGACAGTTTTCCTCAACTGGTTGAAAGGTTTCCACTGCCTGTAAAAAAGAAGCTGCACTTAAAATATTCAGTACTTCTCAGATTAGCACTGTTGCAATATGTGCTCCAGTAGCCCCTTAATTGAATGTCTGAGGCCCACTAAATACATTTTAATGTATGCAAGCTCAGGGATTCCCCCCTTGGAATTCAAAATATTCCCATCCTTTTTATTCATGAACTGAATGGCCTGGTAAAGGTAAGTGCCTTGCTGGGGTCAGATGGGAACTCAGCAGCAGCAGAAGAAAGATGTCTCTGGTTGCTGTGATTGTAATTAACTTCCCCTTTTATTGCTTCCTGTTTCAACAGAGGACTTATCGTATTGAGCAGTAATTCCAGTTATATCTTAGAGCCGGTTCCTGACAGCCCAAACCAGCACTTGATCTACAGGTTGCAGGACCTGAGGTTGCAGAGTGGAGCCTGTGGCTATCAGGGCACTGGGGACACAGATGAAGACTGGCTCAGGGACTTCACAACTGGAATGAAACCAGCTCTCCAACGGGTGAGCAGGACTCACACTGGGATTATGCATTACCACCCAATCCAGGCTCAGGGGATTCTCTGGGATTCTCAGTTCTCTGGGATTCAGAAAGTAAAATGAAGAAGAATGTTTAAGAGGGTTTGTAGTAAGGTTATTGCAAAATAGTGGTTCTAGCAGGAAAAGAAAGGAGCACTGAGGAACATTGTGTAGCATGAGGAATCTTGTCTGTTCCTGCACAGGTTTGTGTGTCTGATACATGAACAAATGGGAGCAATGAGGACAGGCATATGTACACATGCTTGCTGTAGCTAAACTGAATTGTGATGGTTGGCACAAGTCACCACATTGGAGGTCCCTTTGTGTGATGGGGTGGATGGCCAGTAAAGAACAAACTGGGAAAAATTACCTATATGTACGTTTTATGAAGAATTTCTTGGGCATATAGGGGAAATAACCTGTGTTGCTGCTGCTGCAGGTGAAACGGGAGACTCTGCAGGCTACAAAGTATGTGGAGCTTCTGCTTGTGGCTGATTATGCAGAGGTAAGAAATGGGATCATGTTTATACCAACCGAGCACTGGGCCAAGAGTGAGCATCTCACCTGCATCACCTCCTGGGGTGGGGAGGGCAGCTGGATCTCAACAACTTCTCTCTTGCCATCGCAGTGGTCCTACCCCTACCAGCAGACAGAGCTGTATCTTGGTCACTTTTTTTCCTAGCAGCCATGACACCTGTGCCACCACTGTCAGCTGCTATTGGCCAGGGGAGAGATGCAGGTTGTGATATGGATGAAGAACTAGGGTTGCAGGTCAGTTGTGGCCTCCCAAGGTACAGGTGGTCAGCCGTAGCTGTTGATAGGAGAGACCATCTTCAGCCTAGGGTGACTTGTGTGTTTCCAGGAACAATGTGCATATAACTGCAGTATGCTTAATCTCTAGAGAAAATAATGGTGATTATCCTCTGCTCTGAGCTGGTAGCAGATACATAAATAGACATTTTTAAGACTACACATCATAAAATAAGGCTGGAAGAGACCCAGTGAAGTCAGCAGTTCCTACACTATCTCCAGCTTGGACAATATGCCAGACATAATTCCTGATGGTGCAAACCGCACGGTATTTTGCTGATCATTTAATCTCCAGCACAGACGGGAGTCACCCTGGTTCTGCTCATAATTTACAACTTGGAACTCCAGTAGTGAAAGCTACAGAGTGCTCTGGTCTATAATTTATTCTGAACAAAACTAAAGAGGCAGAACCTATTTTGGTTTCTCCATTAGGCACTGGGATACTGGGGAAACAATGAGTAAACACATTGTACCCAGGAACTGCCGTGTTGCTCACCATTGGATTAAATAAGATGGAGTAGACACCCTCGCAGTGTCGTCCTTAACTGCCCCTGCTCTGCTGTCTCCCTCACTGGAAAAATAGTCCCAGTTTTTGTCATCTGTTAAGCAACCATTTAAACTTTTTGCTTCTTTAATTCCTTGAATCTGGTAACCAGTTTGATAAAATAAACTTGTTAATTGCCAGGTGGTTTAAAGAGGCAAGGCAAATTAATTGGATGAGTGAGATGTGATAAGTGTTACAGTGTTACCTCAGACATGAAGTCCTACTACTGTATATCTTAAATGGAAGATGTGCCAGTTCTTTGTCAGCCCCCGTCTCTGGGAGGTCTGATAAGTTCAGGTGACTCCACTGTGTTGCTACTGTTGATTAACATGGTGGCAGTGGTGTGCCAGGGTTGAATTCTGAATATGCATGTATGGGTGGGCTTGTAGTCAGACATACAGTGAAGAAAGGCTTTGAGGCTTCACTTCAGAGTAATGTGGCTGGCTCATTTTAACACATTTCAGCCCTTCCCAGTTGCCTTTGTGCTGTCTGACATGTTAATTTTGTTCAGTTTCAGAAACATCACTTCAACATTGAAGCAACAAGGCTTAAGTTATTAGAGGCTGCTAATTACGTAGATAAGGTGAGATCAGGCTTTTGTGAACTGACAAAAGCAAATTCAAATTGCAGATTATGGGAATGAATGGTGACTGAGGAAGACTGCCTTCTTGGGAGAGAGAATGTTTTGCTGGTTCTCCCCAGTGACCCAGGGAGTGGAGAACATCTGCCAAACAGTTCTGGTTTTGGACATAACGATCAGGGTGGGGGAGTCTTCATTCCTTACCTGGAAGTCAGTGTGAGCATCTCCGTGTTTTAATACTTCTCTGCATTAACTGTGGTACCTAAATAATGCTTTTTGACAAGGGACTAATGTGTTCACATTGTAGAAACCTTGGCAAGTAGAGTTGGAAGGAGCCTTCAGAGGCTTGCAGTAGTACCCAGTAGTGCTGAAGTAAACTTTACTACTTTTCAGATCTACTCCCTTCATATTTCCCTTCTACCCTTAAACTCCTTTCCCTGCTCCCTTCACCCCACCACCTACAAAGACTTGTAATTTGTATTTGACATGGGCAGCAGATTATTTCAAGACCCGCCTGGATGTGTTCCTGTGTGACTTAGTCTAGGTGATCCTGCTCTGGCAGGGGGGTTGGGCTAGATGATCTTCTAGGTCCTCTCTTCCAACCTGTAACATTCTGTGATTTCCTTCCTCTTTTCATGAATTTTGACAAATCTAAAGATAATAATGATGTCAGTTTGCAGTATTTGTTTCTCTATATTATCTTTGCCATTAATTTATAAATGAAAGCAACTATTTCTCTATTTCAAATACTCTATTTCAATCGAGTTTACGTTTGTGGGTGGGTGGTGCACATTCCCCTCTGCAGAGCTGCAGTGTTAAGTTGCATTTCCAGTGGGAGCATCTTCTCCTGGACATATGTACCTGTAGTAGCATTTAGCAGAATTTACATTCAAGATTTATAACACAGTAAAATAAATGAGTGGTGCTCATTTTGTCATCTCTTTTCCTTCCTGTTTAGTTTTACAGATCCCTGAATATCCGGATTGCCTTGGTAGGGCTGGAGATCTGGAATAACTGGAATAAATGCGATGTAACTGAGAATCCCTACTCCACTCTGAAGTCCTTTCTGGCCTGGAGTAGCAAGGAGAGGGTGTATAGAAAGCATGATAATGCCCAACTAATCACGTAAGCTTATTTCTCCTGAAATTACCTGTTTCTGACAAGTGGGAAGGAAATCAAGGTGTAAGATGATGCTGTTCAGAAATTCAGTGGCAGGTTTTTGTAGCGGCTGCTTGGTCAGCATTAAGCTCTGGCACCCAGAATGCAACTGTGTAAGGAAGAGTGGATGTCCCAGGCCACGCAGCAGTCTCCACTCGCGTATCAAAGCGCATCGGCTTTATTGTGTGTGCATATCACAAGCAGCTGCATGTGATCTGTCACAGCTACATGTACAATTTCAAGACTAATAAGCAAGCCTTGTAAAGGGAAGCTAAGCCTTTTGGAGAAGACATTAATTCCTAACTCATCCAGCTGAGACACAGGGGACATGGTGCTGGGAGCTACCTGATGGTCTATGACTCATCCTGCTGATCTCCATAGGACCAGTAGTTATGCCCAACAATACAGATGTCATTGGAACAAAAATTTGCAGCAGCTGTTAGACCTCCTTATCTCTTCCATGGTAATTAATCCAACAGTAAATAGTGGTGAGTCAGAGGAGAAGCCTGTAGGACTGAAATGCAGACATATGATGCCTGTTCCCTTATTTTGTTTGGTTGTGTGGGTTTTTTTCCCCTTTAACATTCCTGTATTTCATCTTCACCTAGTCATGTCCTGAGCACAATTTCCAGGGCTCCCATTCTGGACATGCTGGCAGGGACAGTGCAAAATTTGAGCCCACCAAGCAGGAGCCGAACAAGGCTGAACCTCAAAGGTGTAATCTAGTTCTCTGTCAAATCTCTGAATCCCAAAATGGCAAATATCAGGCTTAAGGTAGATTAAATATTCATAAATGATACCAAATAAAGGATCCAGAAATAGCCTTTTCTGTGCTTATTGCAAAGCTCAGCAGAAGCACTTTTTGGCACCAATATATAAAATAGGATTGACTGGTTGGCCCATAAAATAAAGGGGTAGTCCAAGAAAAATAGGTCTTCAGGCTTTGTAGCTCTGCTATAATGTCCTGTACTTGAAGATACTGCTAAATAAAATGTACTCACCTGACACTGCATATATGTATAAAGCTGTGGACTGAAGGATGCATTTCTCTGTCTTGCCTTCTCAAGTGCCTCAATGCCATTTCATGGTCTTTCTGGGTTGATTTTAGGGGTGTGCCCTTCCAAGGTTCCACAGTAGGCTTGGCTCCTGTGATGGCCATGTGCTCTGATTTCCAGTCAGGAGGAGTAAACATGGTAAGTAATTGCGAATACTGAATATGATATTTCTTGTTGGCAGTGAATACATGAGATAGATTCCTCCCAAAGACCAGGGAAAAAATATTTTCTGTGAAGACCTCTAACTCATGGGCAGGAATACCTTTAGTAGATGTAGTAATGAGGAGTGCTGTTACCCCACTGACTCAGAGGTGCACAGGACAGGCCCAGGTAAAATGCTGATGTGCCTCTTTGACTTTGTACAGGATCACTCCGATAATGCCATTGGTGTTGCTGCTACCATTGCCCATGAGATGGGACACAATTTTGGTATGAATCATGATTCAGCAGGCTGTTGTACTACCCCATCAGAAGATGGAGGCTGCATCATGGCATCTGCAACTGGGTGAGTTTTGCCTTACAGGGTCTCATGAAGAAATCCAGAGGGTATTGTTACAAGAGCCTTGGTGTAGTAAGAGCTAGAAATGCAGATTGAAGGTGGGTCTTTTGCTTCCTGATAAAGCCATTGTGTTTACAGAGAAAATACTGCTGGGCAAATCCTGGCTTGTGTATCAGTAGCAGTTTGCTGAATTTCCAATGAACTTACTTCTGCCTGGGACTGACCTAGGTAGCATAGAGACCTGGCAGCATTTAGAAGTGGAGCTCTAAACTGCCTGGTAAAAAGAAAATTTTTCCTATCTTGAGAGATAGTCTCAAGACCCTTCTAATTGTTCATCTCTGGTTTGTGCTTCCAACTGTGTCCTTCCAAATTATCCATTGCTCCAAAGCAAGTACAATGCATGTAACACAGCATGTACAATGCATGTACAAATGTACACACATACTCTGCAAAACCTGGACCGCCTATTACCAGCAAGTACAGAGAAACATGGGGTGACCAGATTGTGTGTGACTTTGGCATGTAGAGTTTTCATTTCTGTGTTGCACGTGAGATGTGCAGATAGATAGTTTATAGGGTTTCTAGAGCATTTTGTACAAAAGCTAACATGCATTATAATGTGGTAATGAGACAAAAAAAAGGATTGCTTCAGGAAAGAACTGTTTTTTATTAAAAAGCATAGCAATAGGGCTATATTTCTAAGTCAGAAGACATGAAAATGGATCAAGTGCTTGTTGTCTTAAGAATACTGCTTGGTTTCAGTGAGCCAAAGAAACCCTATGTTTAAAAGGGAAGAAATAGCTGGCTTTGAGAGAAAAGGGAAGGAAGAGTGACGCTATAAGTCCACAGGGATTCCAGAGCTCAATCTGGATGAGAAACCACAACAGCTTCTGTATTTCAGTCACTTAAAAATGTCAGGCAAACTCATTCATGTAAAATCACATCCCCTGTTTCCTCAAGCCTTCCTTCTTGAGGTTTAGCAGGTTATAACAAAATTTCTTCATAGATCTTCTTTTACTTGCATGATTTCCTCTAAATAAGGACAAACATTTATGTGAGAAGTGAAAACATAGCAGCATGGGAGTAGAACACGCAACATGAACACAGACTTGCAAAGTCATTTATAGAATGCATAAGTTCTGGCATTGTAGCAACATAAATTAATAATTAACGTGACAGTAAATACTTCATATCCTTTGCAATGAGGCAGTAGATAGGAAAAAGGAATTAGTATTTTTAGCAGTGAGATTTACAAGTAGTTATGCATAGGCTGGGTGCTGGTTTTTCAGGCTTCTTCAGGCAGATTGGAATAAGCCACAGCTTCAGTATTGAGCAGGTAAGGACTTGGCAGCTATCAAAGTTGAATCTAACTCAGCTTATTTCATTAAAGTTTAGTTTTTAAGGCCATTGTATTACTAGACAGTGTTACAGTGCAATCCCACTTTCTCTCCAAATGTAATCCAAGTGGATCTGATTTTGAACAGGCACACAAAATTACAGTCCACTTGAGCAGTTCAGAGAGAGACCCACGTTCTTTGGCACTTGTCAGGATTTGCACATGTTCATTGTTTGTTCTCTAAACCATTGTCCTGATCTGTCTTGATGTTTTTAAACATTGTCCATATTCAGGCACCCTTTCCCTAAGGTGTTCAACCAGTGCAACAGAAAAGAGATGGAGAAGTATCTGCAGTCTGGTGGAGGGATGTGTCTCTCCAATATGCCAGATACCAAAAAAATGTACGGGGGGAAGAAATGTGGAAATGGCTACTTGGAAGAAGGGGAGGAGTGTGACTGTGGAGATGTGGAGGTAACCATTTTTCAGATCTAAATGTTTGGGGTTTAGTGGGATACAATAATTGTATTATGTATTTAGCAGATACAGTGATGTGATATGTAAACAGAATTTGTTTGTGCAGGAGTTATGCAGACCTTTCCTGTATGTAAATGTATACACAATGTAAATCAAGGTTCTAGAGTATCATGTTTAACTAAATACACAGTGTGTAGTACAATGTATCCCAGAACTCAGGGATAGTATAATCCATGGCTGAACAGAAGTGATGAAAACTTCATTTAAAAAAGAAGAGTGGTCTTAGATGTTGCATTTCCATATATAAATTAATCTAACAGCTCTATTCTTTGTAAGAATGGAGCGTCTCTTATCCTTGCATCTCACTTCTCCAAATTCATACTTTGACTAATAAGACAAAAAGAAGCTGGAAGAAGCAGCCCAGACTCACCAGAAGTAACAAGCACACCCTATAGTAACTGGTCAGTCCAACAGAGGATACAGTTATGCAGTACTGTAATTCAGAACATGCTGGGTATCATGAACATACCGAGGAAGGAAGGTTAAGTTTGTTTGCATGTAATTCATCAACAGATTAGCGTTAGCCTTACATTCAGTGCTCTGGTGCATTCTTGTCTTGAGCATCTGCCTTTTAGACTCTGCTGCATCTCTGTCTTCCAGGAATGCAATAACCCCTGCTGCGATGCCAGTACCTGCTCCCTGAAGCTGGGTGCTGAATGTGCCCATGGCAGCTGCTGTAACCAGTGCAAGGTAGGATCTCTGGGCTTTCCTAAGTGGGGAGAGGGAATAATGGTGGTAGAAGTGTGATGCTGAAAAATGGAGGGGAAAGGAGAGCAAACACAGCCGAATGTAGAGTTAAGCAGGCAACATATAGTATTGATTTTTAGCTGCTACAGCTATGAGTGCAGTCTCATACTAGTGGGGTCTTTTTTTCTAGCTGATTAATTAAATTGATCCTGTGATAATTTAAGATGAGCTATGAATGCTGCTGGAATGAAGTCACACTGCCTCTGCCTCTCTTAAACACTTGGGGATGGGATGAATTAGAATGATTATTTCTCTCCTTTGGCACAAGAAGTCTAGACAGAGCTCTTAGAGCAAATATTTCCTTTGGGGGTTAGGCTGGATGCTGTCTTTACTCCAAATCCTCTGTTTCTTTTGGATGCAGCCAAATTATTTTAGCCAGGTGCTTGATGAAGAAATATTAGCAAAAAGGATTGTATACTTGTGACCACTATAATTTTAGTTCTCAGCTTTCCTTATAGAGGCTGTCTTTCTAATTTGGGGGCCAAAAAGCTCAAGCTTTGACAATAAATTAACTCAAAACTGAACATAAGCAAACATTTATCTTAAGCCATTTTTGACACATTGACTGTGCGCTTTTACTGGCTTACCAGTAAAAATAATTTTCCAGGAAGCCATCTGGACTCACTCCTTTCACAAGAGACTTGGTAAACCCCTAGATGTAATTGTGTGTGCCCCTCCATTCTCTATGTCCATAGTGGACAGGACAAGAATGAACTGGGCAAACTTGTAAGCAAGGGAGACCTAAGTTACTCATTAGGAAAAAGACTCCAGCAGAAACAACAGTGTTTCAACACTGAAACAAACTACCCAGACAGGGAGGGTTTTGAGAACAGATTACACAAACATCTGTCAGAAATGGTTTAGGGAAATCAGATTGTACCCTAGGGTAGAGGGAGATGGATCAATGTCCCCTTGAGATCTGGCAGTGTTATTTTCTCTGCATGATCTCATTGCTATCTAGGGAAAGGAACCAGTCATACATTTGATTCTATACAGCTCACTCTGTTAATGAAGTTACAGTCACTTGGATCACTCCTGAGCATAAAAAACTTAAGACAGGGGGGATAAGATTCTTTCTTATCTACAGGGAGATGTTTTGCAGACATGACACCACAAATGAGCCAAATACTAACTCACTTTTTGTCCCTTTGTATGTTTTTAGCTGATGTCTCCAGGAACTCTCTGCAGGGAAAGAGCAGGACTTTGTGACCTCCCAGAATACTGCACTGGCGAGTCTCCATTTTGCCCCCCCAACTCTTACCACATTGATGGGGCTGCCTGTGATGGAGGAAGGGCCTATTGCTACAGTGGCATGTGTCTCACGTATCAAGACCAGTGCTTGCAGCTGTGGGGACCTGGTAAGGACACTTCTTGCAGTGAAATACATTGTCCTTTGAATAGACAATATTAGGTGGCATCCTGCTAATATTCACCCTGTATAAGGTACCTTCCATACCCGTTAACAGTGGCAAAGTCTGAGGAGCCTTTTCTCCTGTCTTATTCACTTGGAAGAGGCAGCAAAAATTTTCCTGTGCTCAATTAAAACCATTAAAAGAACAACTGAGTGGTTGGCATGGGATGAAACGCGCTGCCAGGCTCCACAGGAATTACCCACGAGTCTCTTCTAATGCAGGAGCAAGACAAGCCCCAGATGCCTGCTTTGAGAAGATTAATGCTGCTGGAGACATCTATGGGAACTGTGGGAAAGACACCTATGGCAACTACAGAAAGTGTGAGATGAGGTAGAAAGCAGAGTGGCAGCCAAGGGTTGTGCAGTGGAGAAGATATGTTTATATAGTACTAAATTATGGGCCAGTAGATAAACCTGATTCATGCTTTGCTTTCACTCCCTCTGCCTCTTGAGAAACCAGCTGTGTCCTTGTCAGAGCCCTTAAAACTGCAGCTTTAAGTTTACCATTTTCCCTGCCTTTTGTATTTTAAAACTTCTAGTTGATTTTTTTTTTTTTTTCCAAAGCAACAGCAGAGGGAATTTTCAAATCTGTAAGTTAAATGTAGCTTTTTAACTGAGACAAAAACTTCTTAGTCTTACCTGTGGTTTGTTGAGGCTGGCCTACCCTTAGGGACAGGGAAATGGTACCATTAGTTCCCATCAGACTGTTGCTTGGGAGGTGCTTGCTCTTCTGCCATTGAACAATCACTCAACACCGCTACTTAAATTTATGTGTAGAGCTGATGCCTGCAAAACATTTGGTAAGCCAGAAATAATCACTTTAGCCTTTCCTTTGAAATCAGAGATGCTAAATGTGGGAAGATCCAGTGCCAGAGCTCTGCTTCCAAACCCCTGCAACCCAATGCGGTCGCCATAGACACAACTATCCACACGCAGGGGACACAGCTGAGGTGCCGAGGGACCCACGTCTACAGATCTGAGAGTGAAGAAAAGGAGATGCTGGATCCTGGCTTAGTGTTAACAGGAACAAAATGTGGGAGCCATCATGTAAGTAGACTCCTGCCTGTAATGGCCGGCGGGGGAGCATTTAGGGTATCACTTTTCCATATGTAAAGTGCATTGTGGTTATCTGGCCATTTGTTTTTTTTGTGCCTAATCCTTTCTAGGGGATTTTTATGTTTTTTAGAAAAATAATTTATGGAAGTCTTCTGAGAAGCAATGGAAGAACACATACCAAAGACTGTACCTTAAGAGTGTGCCAGATGAAGCTCAGGGCCACTTCTACATTTGGGATTCACTAGTTGGTCGAGGTTTTCTTGCTTAGAGGGAGACACACCATTGGAAATCAAGACATCTGACAGCTCCTTCAGAGACTTGCCACATGAGCACTGCCAACCTTTCAACTTCAGAGCTCCCCTTCCTTTCTCTGATGTGCATTAGCTGGGATTTAGAGTAGTGATTAAATGTTCGCTTGTGAGCCAGGTTAACTTCATGGCCTGTGGTTCTGCCCAGGCTATTACTTGTACTGCCAAGATGTCTGCGACCCCACAAGTTACAAAATAGCATATTTATGGTACATAACCCAGAGAGCTAACACTGACTTTCGTTATCTTTTCTCTGCAGGTTTGCTTTGAGGGACGCTGCCAGAATACATCCATCATCTTTGACTCTGAAAGCTGTAGCAAGAAGTGCCACGGGCATGGAGTAGGTGTTTTCATCTCCATTTCAGACTGAAGCTGAATGGATTGCCATTCATCAGTGGATGGTTGGTTGGTCAGCTCAGTTCTGACACCATGCTTAGGTTCGCTCCAGACATGGGCTTCTTAATTACTAGTTTGCATGTTCCTTTCATGTTTGATGCATTTTCTGGTCCTCAAGTGTCCCTTTGATGTAGGATTTAAGGAAGTCTACAGGAGGGATATGAATTGCAATGAAGATGAAAACCAAGAAGGGATAATCTTAGAGAAAATTGTTCTGAGGTCAGTTTAGATTGTATAAAAAGAAATCAGACTTAACTGAAGGAAAAACAGTAAAAAAAGTCATGTTTAGAGCAGTGTTATGCTGTGCCCCCAGAGGATGGAAGGAAAAGGCTCAAGAGATTTTTTTATACTTCTTGCTGATGTTTCTAGTATAAAACATCCGTGTTTCTCCATCCCCATGGTCCAGTTAGGCAATGGAGAGGACTGATAAGTGCAGCAGTGTGTGCCTCCTAAGTAGCTTGGGAGGTCCCATGAGACACTTGACAAGGAGAGGGATGCACCCTGCTCTTTCATTCCCAAGTTACTTCATTTCTTATGATCCATGAAGCTGTAGGAAGAGGTTGTCAGCTCTTCCACAGAATCAAATTAAATACTACAATTAGCACAGGACATCCCTAATCAGAGAGATCAGCCCCTGCCTTCCAGGGCTGCCCAGATGATAAAACAAATAGCAATGGGCCAAGCAATAAATCTAAACAATAAGAAATTTTCACTGGATGGAAAGGAAGACTTTAAACTGTTCTTCAGTTTAGAGATAGGAGCAAGAAAAAGGCATTTCTAAATGATGTTTTTCTCCTGAATCCAAGTTAGTGGCACTTCAGCTGAAAAACTGTTGTCTTTTGGAGAAAGGGAGAATGTCTGAGGAAATAAAAGGCACTGTCACTCCATGAAAAGAAAATGTTTCCTAGCACTTAACTCACTATTTATGCAAATAAGAGTTTCTTCCTTATCCATCAAGGGCTTAATTTCTTTTTAGCTTGCGCATTCTTTAGTAACTGGCACTAAAGTCTCTGAGTCTTCCTTCCCATTCCAGGTCTGCAATAACAACAAGAACTGCCACTGCAACGAGGGGTGGGCCCCCCCATTTTGCAACAAGCAGGGGAGGGGAGGAAGCTTGGACAGTGGTCCCCCCTTGCCCAAAGGTGAGTGGGACCAACTCTACTGGTGGAACTTCAGAAGGACTTGAGTTAGACTGGGAGCAAAGAGTTTTCCATTTAACTAACTCTACTTTCTTACCCTCAGGCCCTTCAGCGGTTGTGATAACTCTTGCAGTCCTGGCTCCCATCCTAATTCTCACTGGAATCATGTTTTTATTCTATTATCTGAAATGCTGGAACAAATTTTCTATCTGTTCTCTAAAGAAGACCCCTCAGTTCAGGTAAATTGCCAGTGTCTTGTCTGTTTGCATCCAGCCCTTTCAGTGTCAGGATAGGAGAGATTGAAAGGCTGTGAGGAATATACCTATTTGAGATTTTTGGTGTAATCAGTGCTTCTCATGTTTTAACTTTGCTTAAAATATAATGGAAAATAGAGCAAAGAAGAAGGACAAAATGTGTCAAGGAAATAACCTTCTTTCCTTTCTCTCATTGTCAGCCACACCTCTGGAAATGGACACGCAAACCCTGCCTTCAGGTTGAAAACCCCCCAGGAGCAGAGGAAGGTAGGGACAAGGTCACCTTCCAGTCCCTGGGGAGACATGCAACTACCCTAAGATGTGGGATGTGGTTCCCTCTCCTACTGCAATTAAGGACTGGTTTTATCAAAGGATGGGAAAAACAGGCATCACCCATGGCTGAAAGTCGTGGGAGATGAAGAGATTATCTATTTCTAGCGATTTCCTTAAAGGCAGGAGCTGGGATTTGACCAGGTCTGTGAGTCCACTTGTCTCTCCTGGTAGAACACAAGAAAGAATTTTTTCTCAGTGAGGGTGACAGAGCTCTGGAACAGGCTGCCCAGGGAGGTTGTGGAGTCTCC
>JAOEGS010014505.1:0-18684 GCA_025447755.1 Corythornis vintsioides
TTCTCCCCACCTCTAACACTACAAACAAGGAAGGAACAGCTTTCATTAAAAAAAATAAAAATAAAATTAAAAAAAAAACAACACAGAAAGATCACCACTTTTACTGATTACATTCTTTCATAGTTTAATTGAAACTACAGTTGAGTACATCCCTGTCATGGGTTCCAAGTCACCATATACTACCTTTGCTATGGTTTAAGCCATATTTACTTTAAGTATACACTTTGAAGTGGATACTCTCCAGATTTTAAGTAACACATATCAGATTTTCTAACACTTCAACCTTGTTTCACTCTTGTGTAATTTTTCCAAGCTGTGTGAAGGCACACACTCTTTCTGAGCTGGTAAGAGTTAGACCCCTGGCTGATTTAGTTATCACTTCTCTCTGTCCCTCCATCCACAAGCAAAATCTGTGTTGCAAGCTGAAGCAATCCCACAGAACATGCCATAGCATCTGGCCACCAAATTAAACTGAGATGACAGTTTCCTTCCACCTCTTCACAGAAATGACAATGAAACAAGAGCTATGGAGTAGTCCTGTCCTGTATGCCCAAAGGAAGTCACTGTTCTGCTCCCTGGAGCATGGAAGTACTGTTAGACATCCTGCTGTCTTGGGAAAATGCAGGCTTAAAGTGTTTCATTTGCCTGGATATAATGTGATAAATGATATATTTATACCTTGAAGGTAAAGCCAGAGTATAAGTCTATTTAAAAGCAAGTGGTTACTTAGAAAAGTTATGACATTCCTTTGGTTTTCATCTGTATTGTTTGATGTGCAAGACAGAAAAACTCTAAATGTGTCTTTGGGAGATAAAAAGCCAGTACATATTTTGTTGCATCACATGCAGGCTGCATTCCCTGCCTGCTGTGGGACTGACAATCAAGAGTGTCCAGCCTGCAAGAATGGAAGCATCAGGTGAATAGGAACATTGATCCAAGCTTATCTGGTATTTGGGGCTTTAATATAGGGCATTAAACCAAGATTTTTATTTTTTTTCCAATGCAGATGACAATAGCTAGCTCCATAAAAAGACTTGCATCTCATTTTCTAGCTGATTTCAGATTGTGCTTGTGTTTAATCTTGGGTGGAAGGGTCTCTGAGCCTCTGGGGAAATAAGATAAATATGTTTTTTAGGAGAGCACAGCTATGTAGGTGCTTAGCTCTGGGCACATAAAGATGACCAAAATGGAACAGCTGGGATACACAGATTTGTTATTTTAAAAGATCTCTGAAAGGGACATCTCTTTGCAGTTCCCAGTTGTTTCAAGAGCATAGCACTACATGAATTTCTTTCTGGGATAATCAGTGACTGTCATGAATATCTGTAATGAACTTACAGATCCCTTGGATGAATTCAAGGAGCCTTGGATCAGTCCCAAAAGTGCAACACATCTTTTAATAACTGATCTCCTGTACATCTGGAGCTGACAAATCTGTACAAGTGATAGGTCACAAACCCCCCATCCCCTATCTACAGATAATTTTAGGCATTTGGATCACTCTTTTCAAGCCTCAACTCTATATTCAGTTTGATTTCAAGTTCCCTACTGTATCTGATTTTCCTATGGGTGTTTGTTTTTATTTTCATTTGACTTCAAGATGTTATTTACTGCTATTTCCCTCTGCTTTCGAGAGGATTTATCATTGAGATGTATTTTCATTCTAGTGCACAAATACATTAAATCCAGGCATGAAGCCTGACCAAAACAGCTGGAAAGTGACACAGAAATTAAGGCTATAGAGCTGTTTCTCTAATCTGCTGAGCAGTTTATATAAATGCAGTTTAAATAAAATGAGTCTGCAAACAGAAAAGCTTAAAGGATATTAAAACCTGGCTTTATAAATGATGGCTGTGCTAGCAGGAACCACCCCACAGTGTGTAATCTTTTTCTTTCATGTAACAAGGTTCTGGCCTCACAAGCTTCTTAGGGTAAACTTTAATTAAAGTCAATGAAGATAAAATGCAAAGGGGGAAAGGGGAGCTGTTTTGATTTCAGAAATGAGGTATCTCAAATTCTGTATTTCTGGGGGCTGGAGGTATGTCTCCCTAGTCTTACTTGGAGACAGAAAGCTTAATTTTGTATTTCTTTTTCCTATGATATTTATACACGTTCACACACACACATGGTGAGCAGGGAGGAGGAGGTGAGTGAACATTTCCCTATTCCTGGGGGATAACAGCTCACTGAACAATAAAGATATTCATTCCCAAGGACACAATATGCTACACAGGTTGGTGAGGAGTTTGTCAGTGTTCCTAACATTTCCATGCAGCTGTAAGACATTGATTTAATAAATTATTGATACCTGTTTCCATAGTTCTATCATGCAGCAAAAATGTTTGTGGTCTTAATTAAACACTTGTGCAGTGGGCTGGAGACTTCATGTTACTTCTTGCCCTGGTGGAAAAGCTCTGTGCCACCCCATCTGCTGTTCCAAATGCCAGGTCTCAGAAACACCAAGGAATGGGAGGGCTGTTGTAAAGAAGTCCTTGATGGTTTCTTTGGGTTGCTGTTCAGCTTGGTAAAACATCCCTCTATCAGTTTCTATCACTATGTGGTTGCTGAGCTACAGGCCGAAGCCTAATCTCAGATTGATTAAACGTATCCAACATGACATTTGACTCACTCTCCTCATAAATAATAATCATACTGTACATTTATATAATCCTTTTCAACAAGGGCTCTCCCAGAAGGCCTTTTTGACCTCTGATTTATCTGTTGTGACTGTCACTGAATTAGAGGCAAGCATCATGTTCTCTATTCCACTACGACACGGGGCATGGCAATAGCTGTGAGACAAATTACATTTACAATGAGATTCCAGTCATAGAATCATAGATATCATAATCTCAGTTATCTGCTGCTCAATAATCTATCTCAGCAGAGATCACCTGTAATGTTGGTAGTGTCTCAAGCAGACAGCTGCCAACCGTGTAAAAAGATACCTGCCCAATAGGTACTACCCCCTTTTTTTCCCCCAAACCCCAAAATAATTACACAGACCTTAGCTTAACAATATTTTCTCCAGAAAGACAATACTTGTAAGTGCAGGATTTTTCCATTCACTGTTGACTTAGACCAGAAGTTTCATAAAGTTGAAAAAGAGTTGCCTGGACTTACTCTGGATTTAAGGTGGTTTTGGCCTTATTTAAGAAAATACCCAATTATAATACCTTAATCAAGAAAATACCCTAATTAATGCAGAAACATTGATATTTACCACCAAGACAGTGTCACATCATAAAGGCTGTGTAGATGGAATCCAAACAGGACTTTCTTCTGCTTGTAATCTGGATTTCTTTTTTCTGGTTTGGCTCGTGAGGGTAGATTTTCAAAGGCATATAGGCATCAAACAATGCAGATAGGGATTTTCAGATTCATGTGCTGTGCCCATTGCAGCTGTCAAAGCCTAAATCCCATGAATAAAATTGCCTTTGATAAATGGTGAAGGCTGGCTTTAACAATCTGCCAATGCAGAGCATCTATCTGCATCTCTAAGATACTAGAATTTCCCCCTGCTTCTGCTGAAAGCAAGGGTACAATTCCTGTTGCCTTTTACAGTTTAGCCAATGGGACATTTTTACTCCTGTGTAAAACTTTCTCTTTAATACAGAGTATTAAGCAATCTTCAATTATTAGGTTACTTCAAAATATCTTTGACTCACAGACTATGCCAAAGCCAGCTGATGACAAACTTGACAAGAATATGTGTAACTCCAATCACAAAGAGAACACACCAACTCAAGCATGTAAATTTTTTATCTTATGAGAGACCCAATCATAAATTCCTTTTCTGAATCAGGAAGAACAAGGTCATGAACCTTGCAGCAAGAACTCAGGGGGTTTTAGATACTCTGGTGTTATTTTTTTGAGAGCTCTTGTTTAATTATAAAATTTTAAAGAAGCTTCTTAACTCAGCTTATCTCTGTTCCCAAGACTATGCCCATAAAGCCATTACTTAGCACCTTGTTCTTGTAAAGACACCAATGTGATCAGCAATTACCAAAAGTAAACAGGATGCTGATCTTATCATACATTATAGATTGAATCAATACTGTAAGGGAATCTGAGGAAAAAAAAAAAAGTCTAGTGAACCAGTGATTTTCTCAACAGATGCTGGCATGTTCTGTTCCTTGTTTTTTCTCACCTGCTGATATCCTTATCCCCACATGCATACCTGCAATTTTTCCCATTACTGGTTGGTCTCAGCATGTCATCACTTGAAGTCAGATAAATATTTGCTATACAGAGACAGCAGTTATCAAATCTCTGCTTAGATTAAGGCCTCAGGTAGGGTTAAAAACCTCAACTCATAAGTGCTTCAGTTCTAACAGCAGACATCCCCTAAACTCAGAGTTAAAAATTTAAATACCTATTATGTTCCAGCTTTGCAGTTTGGCATCTGAGAACAAACTAAAACCAAGAGGTTAAGCCAATGGTTCTGATCTTGTAACCCAAGTCTCAAGTATTCATTACTTCATCTGGAGCAAGGTAGGAATCACATAAAAAATAAAGCACTTCCTAATAAAAACAGTAAGTGTTCAGAGCTCCATTCAAGACAGAAGGAATTTTGATAGTTCTGGTTTTATGGACTGTAGAGTAGGGTAGCAAAAGTATGCTGATTTTCTTACAGGGCATAGAAATAAAGTGAAATGAAAGCAGATGGATCTGCCCTAGCAGTGAACCATTGGATACAATACTTTGCTTCAGTGAGTATCCAAATTATTTTCAGGTAGTTTGGCACATAGGTAATTTATGTGCTTCGTTCTCTGCCTGCTATTTAGAAGCTGTTTCTCAAGTAGGGATTGTTCTCTGAACTGTTCACCTTTGCATGCACTATTTCACTCTTAACTCTTCTAATATCCTTCTTCAGGTTAACTTAGTGAATTCAATATACCTTTTTTTTTTTTTTTTTGTTGCACTCTGAGACTCTGCTTGTGGTTGGGGTCAAGCTAAAAGCTGCAAGGGTGCTCTTAGGTGACTGCTTGCTTGATGGCTGCATGTGTCATGCAACAGAGGCTGTTCCACACCTGATCTGTTTGCTGCCATGGAGCAGAGAAGCTGTTAGTACACAGTGTCCCTGCAAAGGGCAGTGCTATCAAGCAATTATTTTGGATCAAATAAATAAATGCAGATGGAATCCAAGAATGCTGAAACTCCCTAGAGATAAGCAGCCCTGGTTTCTACAAAGATTCTTCCTTTTCTAGTCCTCTTTGAGACATATAAATATCTGACAATATTTAGGAATGGAGAAATTATACTATTCTTATCAATAAAAGAGGAGGCAGATGGAAAAAAAACAACAAATCCAGAGTGGGACTCAGCACCTGGCAATCAATGCTGAACTAAGTATCCAGGCTCTCTATACAAACACACACTTCAGGAGAACATGATAATGTGTCTCAATGCTGCAACCAAGGTAAAAAAAAGAAAGCAGCAAGCAAAATACAAAAAACTTGGTGTGTGCTGCCTCCCCCCCTCAATATTCAAACAATCCAAATATGTCTAACAGCAGCATTATTGGAAGGAATTTCTGGCTATCACCACCACATCTATCTGGACTGGGCTACAAATACACAAACTTCTATTTTCAGAGATTCCTAAGCCTTTCAGAATCAGCTGAAAGGCTCCAGAGCTGACAGGAGTAGATTTAAAGAGGAGGATAAATCTTGGCAAAACACTGCATAGTAGTTCAATTATCCTGCTTCAGGGAAATCTAATTTAATTGCTGGAATGCAATCACTTCCGATAAGGTTTGATACTAACATCATTAGCTGTCTCTAAATGTATCTTCACCAGACATTCTCTCTAAAGCAACTAACTAAAATTGATAGCCATCCACTTCAAATATCCAACTATCTGTTGCTACTAGGACTTGTAAAGCATCTAATCAGAGGTCAGGAAATAATTTAAGAAAAATAGATCTTGTAGCTGCCTCAAAAAAAAAAAAAAAATGAAATCAATCCCTCCAGGATTCTCTCTGGCAGGGGGGTTGGACTAGATGATCTTCTAGGTCCCTTCCAACCCCTGGCATTTTGTGATTGGTTCTCCTAGTCCAAAGACACCTTAAAGACAATCAGCATCTAGATCTCACAGTTTTTACACTGCAGGATTGTGGCATTAGGTACAACTAGAACTCGTGGAGACACACCACAGCCAGGGTAAAGCCAGGGAGGTGAGGCATCAGAGTAGGGTCACAGGGATCTGCAGCCACAGCCCAACAGTCTTATCTTCTTCCTAGATTCAACCTCTCAGTCCATGTTAAGGAGCTGCAAAGATGCTGCTTTAGGAAGTAGTCTTTGTATAAGAAACATACCCTCTCATCTACATTCTGCTGCTGATAAGAATATTAGTGATACAAACCTATTACTATAGCAGCAATCTTCCAGCTTATGACCTGTATCTGACAAGCCCTACTTTGTAGCTCTCCTCACACCATTTATCAGCTTCACCCTCAGAACTTGAGGTACTTTGCTGTCATGTTTAGGCAGAATGTTGATGAGGGTTGCAGGTTTTCAGCTTTACAGTGTCACAATCTCAAAGAAAGTGAAGTGTGATTCATTTGTATCACTCCTCATTTTCAAAACAGGCATCAGAAAGAGCATTTTACATTCTCTTGGTTGAAGACAAGGCATTAGGCTAAATAGCTACTCAGTCAGACACAGGACAGTCACTTTTATGCTATGACATATTTGAATGGTCTCTGATATTTCAGAAAATGAGCACTCAGAAGTTCTGAGCTGCAGCATGGTGGCATTTGGAGTGTATGAGAGCAAGGGATGCAGTGCAGTCCTGATGCTGACACCAGTCTGAAGCTGTTTCTACTGTGCAATTCACTGACAAATTCTATGGCAAGTAATTTGTATTTATGAAACCACATAATAGACCCAAGTGGGTTTTTTTGGAGATGTTATCTAGTGTAATCACACTGTAGTGAATTTATCTATTGTTAGCATTAGCACTGAGAATTTAAGACTTGAATAGATCTGTTACCCAGGGAAATTTATATATGTAAATTTAAGCAGCAAACCCCCTTAACCTATCAGTAGTGAAGTTTTCTTGATTTGTATGGTAAAACCCTTAAAATAATTAATCTTTTATAGAGGCACAGTTTAGCAAGACATGCTATTTTGAAAATAGACCTTTAAGCTTTGTAAGCTTACAAATTTGCAAATAGATGGAAATCAAGCCTTAGTAAACTAGATAAGACAAAAAAATATGTACTCTTTAACTAATTGTAAATGTAAAGATCTTGTGAAATAACTTCTGTTATGCTAGGTATTAATGTAACCTAGCTGAGCAGTGGGCATGGTTTCTCTTCACAGCTGAACAGATTTTTGGTGCTATTACTGTAAAAACCTCTGGAGATGCTCTGTGGATACTGAAGAACATGGAGTTCATTTCCATGGCATTAAACTACACTGAAACATTTGACTCCTAGTTTTACTGTTTCATTCCCACAACCCCACCAAACAATTTTCATGTGAGTCCTGCATCCTCATCTTAAATATCAGAGCACACACCAGAATTATCCTTCTTCTGAATAGCCATTGGCCTCTCAGAAGAAACAAGTGGACTCTGCAAGGAAAATGTTGTAAAATGTTGTTTAATAAACCCAGTACATCTATGCAAATGTGACACCTGGTCTTTGCCCAAGGAGCCACAAAAAACCCTGTTACCTCAAAGCAAGAATGCCCTGGTGGGAGAGGAAGGAAGAAAGCCCAGACTGGCAGATTTCCTCTTCCCCAATTAAAATGCAATTAAAATGCACAGTGAAGACTATTAGAAAGTCAGTCAACATCTTCCAACTCTTTCTATGGTTTAAGAATCCTGTGCTACCTTAGATACCACTATGTGGAAGCACTTGATGGTCTTGACTACAATACAGTCTTCTTGTACTCAGAAGAAAATTCCATTTGTCTCCCAGAGAACTTCCTGATCAGAGTCATCAGCATCATTTGATCTGACAGCAGACAAAAAAAACCTCACTTCAGAACAAGACACTTTACTTCAAGACAGCTGCAGCTGAGCAACAAATCCATGAGCACGTCTGCACTCCAGAGAAATGAAGAGGTGCTTGCCAAGAACCATGGTGAGCAATGGAGTGGAACACAGCTACAGAAGGGGATTAGAGAAGGATTCCCACCCAGTGTTTCTGGGGCTTATCAGAGTCTTACACCAATTCCCCATTACAGGGGGTACCTGCAGAGCATCCAGATGCAACTGAAGAGGTGAAGGAAAGCAGAGCAGATAGAGGCAAGGCTTGGATTCCCATTCAAGAGAAGTCCCACACACCAAAGTGGTGGTGGGAGTAACAAACCCACCACTCAGACAGTGCTGTCTGGGGCTGGCTACACTCCTCCAAGGTGGAGAGATTCACCAGCTCCAGGAAGACCAACCCACACAAGCCTACTCATCTGTGGTTGCAATTTAACTCCAATTAAAAAGCTTCCAGGCCCTCAACAACAACAAGCTTCAACCTGAACTGGAGCTTGGTTGCCAAGAGTTTTATTTTACCTCACAATCTAGAAATTCCCCTCCTTATGTGGCATGAATATTTTCAGCAGAAAGTCCTGTTTCTCTTTATCATGTCTGAATCTGTAGCAGTAAAAATAACAAATATGATCAGGGGAAGCTCTGGGAAAGTATCTGTCATGTTTGGAGCTTGTCATCCCCAGAATGACATTAAGACAGGTTGCTGAAGTGAAAGAAAACAATTATCCTTTCAGAAAGCCTCTTGCCTTACACCATGTTACCAGGAATTGTTAGATTAGCAGGGAGCATTAATTAATCCCCACTGGTACTACATATCTTATTCCCTGAAAGACAAGACATACTTTTTAAGATAAGATTTTGCAATCACAACTAGTGTGGAGCACAGTGAAAGAAACAGGTACAAAAAAGGTGTAAGAATTCTGTCTGCAAAATTAACCTTGTCTCAGCTGCTTTGACTGGATGCAAGTTCACAAGAATCTCCTTTCCTTCTAGATCTGCACCCAAAGACAGGAACAGTTTTGTGGCTCTTAATAATGGACCCAGGATAAATGACAACTTTTAGTTTGCAGTAGCCAAAACTAAAAATAAGAAAACAGAGGGGTAAGAGTAGAGTTGGTTTTATTTGTTTCTTTCTAAACAGAGAGATGAAACTTCAAATAGTCTTGAGTAGAAGGTACAGTGAACTTTTATTTCTTAAAACTTGCTTAGATTTTAAACTGAGATCATCTCTATATAGGATGACACTTGAAATTAGGTTTCTTAGTTCAATACCTTTATAGGGGTGATTTGGAGTATCAGTTCATTTCACTTTACTATGTATTGATTTCTTTTGTAATTGCCAAAAAAGCAGTTCTTTAGAAGTGATGCTTTATTTCATGTTTGTAATTATAAGCCTATTAAGAATGATCTTAACACTAATATGATAGAAGTATTAAACACATTCTCTTCTTCCCATTCTCAGTTATGCTCTAAATAGATCAGGAAACCCCCTTATATCACAGATCTGGTTCCACCAGGTATTGGAAGCCACCTTTGACAAAATGAGTTTTTGCCATGATTCCTGTCAAAGCTAAAGGACAAACATAGATGGGATCAGTAGACTGACCTCTAAACCAGGGGATCTCAGTCTGTGGTGTGTAAATTACCTACAATTTGTAGAGTATCAGAAAGTATTTCAAATTACTGGGGAGAGAGATGGAAAATAAATAAATAAATAATATATATATATATACTCCTAGCCATTAAATGAAGGAAAGAATTTAAAAGGAGGGAAAATATAAGTGCTGGGTGACTGTTTAAAATTCAGTCTATTTTTTATTTGTCTGTGAATGTAACTGTCAAGCCATCCACAATATGGTCACCAGTAAGACCAGTTAATTTCTGATCTTGTGTCAGTAAGTGCAGCCTTGACTTTGAGGCTTTCCTGCAGGATTCACCTATAAAGATTTTACTACAATCTGAATAACTGCTGAAGGCTTTAGTCTTGTCACATTGCTTGGTAATCAGTGAAACAGAAACCCCAGGTATTCCACAGAGCTGTGGAATCATTGTTCAAAACAGAACAAATGTAATTTATGTCAGAAAGTTGTATTTGATAATCTAAGAGATGACAAATTTCTAAGCAAACACTGACAAGGAAAAGCTGAGCCTGGTGTTTGCTTTTAGCCTGGTTTGATCAAGCTCAGTGTCTGCATAGGGGTTGGTGTGTGCTTTTATCTGCCTCTCATCCAGCTGAGGTTCTAAGCCAATTTCAGCAACCTTGGACAGAGAGTAAAGGTCTTTGAAGTAGCTCTGAACATCCTGGACATCAAATTTTCTACAAAATTACTGGAAACATGGAGCTAAGTAGAGATGAAAGGCCATCCATTGCCTGTACTGAGTGTTACAGGGTGACCTCAATTCATATAAAGCCTCAGGGAATTTACAGAATCTAAGTGCTGAGTGTCCCAACCTGAGCAAAGTTGCCATCTGCACTCAAATCTTTATTAACTGTGGCAGAAAGAATCTTACCATGGGACTCCAAGCCACTGGGAACCAGAACTCATTACTGCTACTGCCCACCAAACCTGCTACTGCCCACCAGACCACTTTCTCAGTTCAGGTGTTGTTAGCAACCTGCATGAGCAATGACATCTCTCCCCAGAAGAGCCCTTTCTCTGCTGTATAAAAGTATAAAACCATGAAACTTCGAGTTGATGTCTTGAAAAAAAAATAATTAAAAAGCCTGTACAGTCTATTTGATCTCATCATATGGTGAAAGCACTGTTTTGTTTCTGAAGCCAAACTCTGGAAGCTGAGAAGGCATCTAGGATCTCACATCTCATGCTAGGAGGCTGAAAAGCACATATATACTGGTATTCATGGTCATGCATTGCTCTTCCAACTGACTGAAAATCATCCTGCTCTGTGTTTGCTGTGACTCCGTGAAGAGAACTTCTGGATTTTTGAGTAGGGTGCTTTTTACTTCTTCCCACTAGGTATCATTCTTGGGTAATTTAAGTAGCTCTGGACAACTGCCTAAAGTTCACCCCAAGTTTATCCCTGGTGGCTTCGACCAGAATTTCTAACAGCACCCCTTATTTCAACTGCTCCATTTAATGCACTCTCACAACTTACAGCCCCCTCCTCACCACAATTCTTTTTCCTCACTGCAAACTTTTTCTCTAAAGGCAATACCTTCTGAGCACCTATTTCTTGCTTCAGCTCTCTAGGTGGAACAAGGGTAACATGCACACACTCAGTTACATAGAGAAAAAAATCCCATTTTCTTCCCACATTGCAGTCCATATGCTTCCCTTGCTACATTCTGATCACACACACAGGCTGAGAGCAAAGTTAAGCACAGAGGGTAACATTTGGAAGCTGTCAATTAATAAGGAATTTATCAGGCAGTACAAAGTAATGTGTCCTAATGCTAGCTACAACTTCTAAAAGCTTGCTCATGCATTGAAAACAATAATAAAAATTGTGATTAGTGCTGAATGCATCTGCACACTGGGAAAGAAGGATTACATCACCCTAGAAAAAGCCAGACAATTCAGCAGTTAGACTCCTTAAATCTGAAAGTTACTATCAACAATTTTGAGAGGAAAAAACCAACCTAGTTGAAGTTCTGCTATTTAATGAATGACCAAGCTCACAACAGCTTGCATACCTATTTGGAAGAAGGTGGAAGAAACTTCAGTTTCTCAGGACTTACCATATTTCAGGGGAGGGTCAGCAGAAGGTTCTCAGGGAAAATGTCAATCTTGAATACACATCCATCCTAAAATAAGGCAGGAGAAAAATAATTTTTTTTTTTTTACAACATCTTAATACCCTTTTTTTTTTTTCTTTGTAAAATGCTTTGTTGCAAAAAAATATATAGAAAGAAACAGAGCCATTGCAACTCAACATATAACTGTGACTATGCTCTCCCCTGCTGTTTGCCAAAGCTGCTAAAGCCATGTGCAAAAAGGGCCAAAAAAAGCCATCATGTCATTTAAAACTCCTTGGTAGAAACTACTAGAAGCAGTTTGAGACCACAACAGAAATGTAAGACCAAGTTACCTGATTGCAGAGATAAACAAAGACATTAGGAAGATGCAATAAGGCTTCAGGCTCATGACTAGATGAAAAAAAGGTTAGTGTCAGAGAACCAAACTTATGAAGGCTTATCTGCATTTCTAATTTGGAACTGATGGCTTTAATTTGATTGGTAAGGCTGGGAAATCCATGAGTTCTGACAAAAAAATTCTCTACATCTGTGCCCTGCTTCTGGATTGGGAAATTGATTAATGGGCTTGAAACACAGCTAAGGCTATCACAGCTGCAGAATAAAAATAAAGTATGCTAGTTAGCAGCTTTTATCTTCTAAAAAGGCAGGACAAATAATAGAGCTTCAACTACACAGCAGAAGGCCTTTCACACTGAAATACTGCTGGCTCACTTCTAGAGCAGCAGCAACCCCAACTGCAGGGTGTGAAACAAGCTGCAGGGAGCTGCTGAAGAAGGTAAATAGCAGGAGTGGAAAACTCCAGGCTATTTCCCTTCTTCCCAAAACATTACTTTAAGAAAGCACCACAGCATGACACATAACTCCCTTTGATACCTACTTTAATCTATATTCAAAGAACATTAAGCAGGTAAGGCAGGGTAATGTTGCTCACCCAGCAGAAACTAAGTAAAGATGAACAGAGAAGATCCATTCATCCTCTCTTCCCCCTCCAAAAAAATACCAAACCAGAGGTTGTCAAAGAAAACTAACAGGTGACAAGCTCAAAAGGTGTGTTATGGTTGGCATTTAATGCCTAGGGAATCTCCTTGGCACAGAATGCTAGTGATTTCAAAAATTCCCTGGGTTCAAAAAGCAATTTGGTAAAAAAAAAAAGGGAGAAAAAATAGGATTCCTAATTTTTACCATGTTAATGCCACCTGAAAACTCTGTTTTGTAGAGCTGACTATATATATATGATAAGAGAGAGGACTATCTTAGCCAGAAAACAGGAAAAGTGCAGCACAAATAATGTTGGCAAGCCTGCAGAATAAAAAATATGAGATGCCTGTAAAATGAGAAGATACTGGTTTTGTTCACCAGTACATGAAATGTACTATTGCATACTGACTTGAATTCTATGTTACTTGGCTTTTCAGATCACTTATAATTTACACTTAGTCTTATATTTAGCAAATAGAGTGAATTAGGTGAAGAAGTCCCCAAGTGGACTGCAAAAGGCATCAAGCATAGATCCAAGAATGAAATCTGCATTATCAATCAAGCAACATACAAATCTTTTTATCTGATTGAGCTACATTAACTCCTAATTCCATCCAATATACTTGGAAGAAGCTGTGCCTCTCAAAGGCCATGTTACTTCTGTGCCTCATGTTCTCTGCTTCTCTAAAGACATTTTTCCACAACCACTTGGATGGGCCAGCTACAGAAACCTACCCAGGGTCTGCCTGCATTCCATTTTCACTCTGTTGTTGCAGTTGGATTTCTGTTCAATCAATATACAGGGAAAAGATTAATTAGCCTAACTTCCTAGAGAACCAGCCATAATGTGCCACCCTGGCAGGGTTTGTGCCTTGGCATGTGCAGCCAAAGTGACAGAATAAGGAAAAGGACTTAAAGATATTCAGTCAGCACAGGTTTCATACCAGCCAGAGCAGAGGAGAAGCAAGACCAGGGTTAGAAGCTTTGAAAGTTCACTTCCCCCCCCCCCAAACATTTTCATCTTTTCAGGCAATTCTACAGCCAAACCTGACAGCCCTCAATTTTGCCAATACTTTGCAGAGGAGAGCTGATAAGGGAGGGAGGAAAATGTTTTTGGTGTTTGCAGAGACAGCAGAATATCTTTGCATACTTCAGTCAAAAAAAAAACAACATTTAATCAAGAGACATAACCTATGAGATTCCATTACCCTGCTTCTCAGAGAAATGCTTGGGGTTTTCTGAAGAAAGTGAGTGTCTTGCTCTGTTTATTCTGCTCCTTGCTCTCTTTTTTTTTTTCCTAAGACAAGCTTAGCTAGTTCCTTTCTTAGCTCCTCCACTGGACAGTGAACAGCTGGGCTTTCAGGTATATTTTGCATTCTGCTGAATGCTTTCTTCTCCACTGGGAAATCATCCTAGGCCTCTTCTACAAACTCTGTCACCTTTTCTTCTAAGGTGAAGCACCACTGCTTTAAATGAAGAACTTGATATATTTTCAGATCAGGAAAGGATATTTTTGTCTCTGGTATTATTAGAAATTGTACTGTAGCAATATGTTATTTACTCATACATTGACTTCATTCACTCTCTTAATAGCATTGAGTCACAATTGCAAACCTGAATTCTATCCATTTGTCTTATCTGGGCTCTTCTTGCTGCTACTCCTGTCTGAAAAAAAAAAAACCAACAACAAAAAAACCCAATGTACACCTGTGTGCAGCTTAAAATTAATAAAAGTTCCATTTGCTTTTGGGTTAAGAGCTCATTTGTCTTCTGTTGAAGTCTTGTCCATTGCTCTCATGAAGCATTACCTTGCACAAATGGCACTGGGGATGACCTCTCATGCAAGTTGGTCATGGTCAGCTAGTGTTTGCAAATTTCTGGAAGTCAATGTAATGCAGCATGATGCCTGGCTGCTTTTCAGAGTACAAGGCTTTTTGCTGCTTGTCCCAGCCCAGGCAGCTCTGTGTGGTGCTTTTGTGAACTCAAGGCTGAGCTTT
Organism: Corythornis vintsioides; assembly: GCA_025447755.1. Taxonomy (NCBI): domain Eukaryota; kingdom Metazoa; phylum Chordata; class Aves; order Coraciiformes; family Alcedinidae; genus Corythornis; species Corythornis vintsioides. Next base: position 14,692 of record JAOEGS010014505.1, read on the forward strand.
ACTTCCCTTTCTAACCACATTTGCTTTCTGGGGTTTCTGAAGGGAGTCAAGTGTCTGAACATTATTCTCAAGCTCTGCCCTTGGGATGCCTTTCTTGTCAAACCACCACACTTTCTTGTAGGTTAATTCTGGTTTTCCATAAGGCTTTTCACATTTTCCTTTACACCACATCATAAGTTCTGATCAGGATCTCATGCAGCCCCTTGCAAATTGGCTCTTTAGCCTCAGAACAGACACATGCTTTTCTGTATGTTCATATGCCTTTTCTGCTCTCTTTAAAAACTGTATCTCACATGTTTTGCTTTTACCTGGAGTGCAAGACTTACTCCTCAAATTTCTGTAATGTGAAATATCATGGTCACCTCTGCCTGAGTTAACAGGTAAGATACTAAAAGAGTCATCTATTGTTGTAAAAACGAAGCTATAAGCTGTTTGCTTCCTTGAAACTGGGTCCCACTGCTCTCTACTATTTGAGCACATTTCCATCACCATCCACATTTTCATCTGTGTGTGGTGAGGGAGAACAGGAGGATGGAAAGGAGGAGTGGGAGCCAATTTGTCCACAGCAAAGAGTTGCTCTTAGCTGCTAACTTCAGCCCCCGTTTCTCTGCCCATGGAAATCTCTTGGCTTCTGAGAGAATCATAGAATAGTTTGGATTGGAAGGGACCATCAAAGGTCATCTAGTCTAACTCCCCTAGAGTGCACTGGATCAGGTTGCTCAGAGTCCCATCCAACATGACCTTGAAGGTTACCAGGGATGGGGGCATCTACCACCTCTTGGGGCAACCTGTGCCAGTGTTTCACCACCCCCACTATAAAAAATGTCTTCCTTGTATCTAGTCTAAACCTGCCCTCTTTTAGATTAAAACCACTGATTGTCCCTTATCCCATCATAACAGGCCTTGCTAAAAAGATTGTCCCCACCTTTCTTATAAACCCCCTTTAAGAACTGAAAGGCTGTAATAAGGCCTCCCCTTATTGAGACGAGGATGAACATTTCACTTGCCTCTTTTACAAGAGTCCTTCAAGACTTGTCTTCTCCAGGGCACAGAGAGTGGGAGGGATTGTCCTGTGTACAAGTACAATGTGTACATTGAACCCTCATGACTGCCTGTTTTGGACAGGGAACAGCCAAAATTTGCCACTCAAATCCTCCTGTACTGAAAACACATCCATTTTCCAAACTGCTTCACTGAAGCAACAGCTAATTCTGGATTATCAGATTCTACTTTTCACCATCTGAAGTTTTTTATACTTCATTCATTCAAAATGTTTTCCATTTTTTAAAACTATCTATTAAAAAAAACCCCAAACATATTAAAAACCAACTTCTCCTAAAGTCACCATTATTGTCCAAGATATGTTTTCTTGAGGAAATTTAATCAGGCTCTGTTCAGAACACAGAACAAACTCACTGCTTCTGCTGTGCCAAGATGCAAACCCTTTTGTGCGTAAAATAAAAAGAATGAAGAATTGCATCTCAAACAGCAACTAGATAAGGAATTTTATGAGAAGAGTAAAAGGATTTGGTGGATCATTGGATTTTAACTTCACTGCTTTAGTGGAAATGGCACAGAGGCCTTTCATAACCATGAACATTCAATGCTCATTTGAGCAATCACACCTCTCACAGCATGCTTATTCCCTGACATTTATGCTGCTGGAGCTCTCTCAGCAGCCCCCTCATTACAAATCTCTAATGCCACTTCTTGTGTCATTTCATTTTCCTGGGGAGGTCCCCTACTCACTGCCTTACCACGCTGCTTTGCTGATGCTTTCTGAAGAAACTGCAGCCATAATTATTGAACAAGGGAGGAATTTAGTCCTTGGAAACTTCACTGAAATTTTCCATCCCACCAAGGTAGACATTTTGATGAAGTGCATCCTCAGAAAAAAATATTTGCCTTAGGTGAGCTGTGGTGCTGTGCTTTGACAAATAAAAACCTTTAAGATGTATCTTGGAATACAAAATGCTGTAATTCACATTTCAGGATGCAGTGAAAATTTTCTATACATGAAACCAATTCCTGTTAGTACTTGACCCTTGGAAAGGTCATTAAGTGGTAGTCTCTGAATGGAGCCAGGAGGCTGTAAGCAGTTTCTTGGCCAAGTTGATAGAAAGGATAACTTTCAGCTGTTGGCTACTCTTCTTTATTTTTTATTTTTTTTCCCCAGTTGATACTGCAACTGTGAAGATTTTTTTTGAGAATGTGGGACTAATCAAAAGAATGAAACCAGGAGGATGGAAATAGTAAAGAACAATCTAGCAGCAGAAAAGAAATAATAATAAAAAAAACCTGGAAGTGTGAAGGGAAACAAATGGACTTTGGGGGGGGGAAAACATATTTTAAGAGTCATACAAAAGTCTGATGAGGAAAAGAGTTAATTAGTAGATAAGGGAGGAATTTTGCCAAACTGCTTTGGCTGAAGAATGGAAAACTTCAACAGAAGCAATAGAGATAAACAGACCCCAGCACCTGTGAAAGGTGAAATTAGGGGTCTATGCAGCCCCTAGAGAGCCAAAACAGCCACTATACGGCCTCACTGGGGGCCTATGCAGACCCTGTAGAGCCTAGACAGCCCCTATAGACTCATTAGGGGGCTATGCAGCCCCTAGAGAGCCCAAACAGCCCCTGTACAGCCTCAGAAGGGGTCTGTACAGCCCCTAGAGAGCCCAAACAGCCCCTGTACAGCCTCAGAAGGGGTCTGTACAGCCCCTAGAAAGCCCAAACAGCCCCTGTACAGCCTCAGAAGGGGACTGTACAGCCCCTATGGAGGCCAAACAGCCTCTATACAGCCAGAAAATGGGTCTATGCAGCCCCTGTTGAGCCTGCTCCCTGCAGGGGGGCTGCACTAGATGACCTTTGGAGGTCCCTTCCAGCCCCAAACATTCTCTGATTCTATGAAATGGCAAAGCCTCTGGAGATCTGGGACACTGAGAGGCTCTTAGAGCTGATACCAACAGCCTGTCAGCCTGGGCAGTGCAGCTTCTCTGCATAAAGATGTAGCTTCTGAAAGAGCTGGCTTAGTGATGCAGGGAGTGGAGCTGGTGCTGTAACAAACTCAGTATGTTTTTTGAGTTGTCTGGTATAATCCATTAGCAAACTTCTGACTTTTAAAGAAGTTTACATTCTCCCTAACTCTTTTCCCCTGAATGCCTGCCTCCCAACGGGCAATTTTTGTCTATCAGTAGGTAAATTTTGTTGGCAAGGTGACACAACAGACAAACCTGTTCACTAACCTGCTGTGCCCCCATAGCAAAATACACAGGTGACAATCCACAGGTCACACCATGTTTGTGCTGGGGGGCAACAGGGGGACAGGTAAATGAGAGTGATGCCACTGAACAATTTAATGTAAGCCATCGAGTCCTTTTTGGCACAAACAACGTTCTGTATGAAAGCCCCACAACATTCACCTTTACCTACAGGGAAGAAGAATCTTAGATGAAAAAGAAAAAAGAAAGAAAAGTTAAACCAAACCAAAACAAACTGACAAAAAACAACAACCAAATCTGCCTTCCCCTCGTTGTTCTCCCAGAAAGTATTACTATTCCATACAGAAATTCAGCATATAGGGTACACAGATTTTTCCTGCCTTCCAGGACAGCTGTCATTAGCAGCCTGAGCAGAAGCACTGCAGGATATTCATGAGGGCGGTCCCCTCCCAGCCCCCAGCCCCAGCCCTCCTCCCTCCCTGCGGAGGCTGCGAGCCCGGGCGGGACCGACCAGCGGGGGGAGCTCCGAGCACATCGGCCAGCGCAGGCTGGGGAGCTGCGGCTTAGCAGGGATAAGGAAATGAGGGGGGAGAATAAGGTCAGCATCATCTCTTTCCTCCACAACTTATTGCAGGTCTGCTGTTCTTTCAACTGAATTCATCGGCTTCCCAAGGAAACTGGCCGGTCACAGAATCACGGAGTGTCAGGGGTTGGAAGGGAGCTAGAAGATCATCTAGTCCAACCCCCCTGCCAGAGCAGGGGCACCTAGACCAAG